>CBVK0100135560.1:0-14320 GCA_900067695.1 Picea abies
TGTCCATATGTTGTATGTTGGTGGATGACACATGAAGAAATATTAATAATTATTTAAAAGGCATAAAATTGTTTAAGCTTATAAACAACTGATTCACACCCCCCTCTCAGTTGTTTTAGTATTTCCAACAAAATCCATACTTATAGCATCCCATGGCATGTCTGGAATAGGAAATGGTTGATACAATCCAATGTTGTGTTGCTTTCCTTTAGCATACTGGCATATTCCACATATGTCAATGAATTTCTTTACATTAGAACTCATACTTGGCCAATAATACGAAGAACTCAATTGCGCATATGTTTTATTATGGCCAAAGTGTCCAGCCAATCCTTCTTTATGCTTTTCCTTCAACAAGTTATCCCTCATTGAACATTTTGGGATACACAACTGGTTTCCTTTGAATATCAGTTTGCATTGAATCAGACATTCCATCCACTAACTTATGTCCCTCAGCAAATGGTTCTCACATGCTTCATAAGCTTCTTTGAAATCTGGATCTTCTTGATACATCTCCGTGAGGTGTTCAAGTCCTAGGGTCTCCACTCGAAATTCCTGCAAGATCAAACATCTACTTCTCAAAGCATCTACAACTTTATTAGCATTTCCAATAATATGCTTGATAAAAAAACTAAACTTCTGCATGAATTCCACCCATTTGGCATGTCTTTAATTTAATTTCTCTTGTCTTGTTATAAACTGCAATGCCTAATTATCAGAATATAAACAAACTCTTTTGGAATAACATAATGCCTCCATTTTTTCAAGGCTTGAATAATAGAATAAAATTCTTTATCATATGTGGAATACTTCCTTTTAACATCATTCATATTTTCACTTAAATAAGGAATAGGGTTATTGTTTTGACTTAAAACTACGTCAATGGCTACTCCACTAGCATCACATTTAACTTGAAATGTCTTCCCAAAATCTGGCAAAACTAGAATAAGTTGTTCTGTTATATTGGATTTTAACACTCTGAATCCTTTCTCATCTTCCTCTGTCCAATTAAAAGACTTATGCTCCTTCTTTATGGTGTCCATTATAGGTGCACGAATACTACTGAAATTCCTGATGAATTTCCTGTAAAAACTCGCCAATCCATGAAAACATCTTACCTCAAACACACTTTTTGGAGAAAGCCAATCTCTTATTTCCCTCACCTTCTTTGGGTCCATCTTCAACTCATTTGAAGAGAATATGAATCCCAAATATTTAAGTTTTTTTTTCATGAAAGAACATTACCCCAAATTTACTAACAACTTATCTTGTTGCAGTCTTCTCAACACCATATTTAAATGCCTCAAGTGTTATCCTCCAGTCTTACTGAAGATTAAGATATCATCCAAATAAACAATTACAAACTTACAAATAAAATATTTGAGTACTTCATTCATAAACCTCATAAATGTACTTCGTGCATTTGTTAGACCAAACGACATAACCAACCACTCATACAATCCTTCATTCGTTTTGAATGTTGTCTTCCATCAATATCCTTCTCTTATCCTGATCTTATGGTAACCACTCTTCAATTCTATCTTGGAAAAATAATTAGCTCCACTTAAAAAAATCCATCAAATCTTTCATTATGGGTAAAGGGAATCTATACTTGATGGTTATCTTGTTGATGGCTCTTGAATCTGTGTAGATTCTCCAACCACCATCTTTCTTTGGACTCAATATAGTTGGTACGACACATAGAATCAAACCTTCTCTGACTAAACCCTTATCCAACAACACCTGGACTTGATTTTTTACCTCTTCATTATCTCGAGGTGTCAATCTATATGTTTCTTTATTTGACAAACATTCTCCTGGAATAAGGTCAATATGGTGACTAATACTCCTGATGGGCAGTAAAGAGTGAGGTAACTCATCCACCAAAATATCAACGAACTCATCCAATAATTCCTAGACTTCTATAGGAAAACCATCCATAGATGTACTTGTGAGAATGATTCTCATCTTACCTAAAACAAAAAACTGCATTTCCTGTTCTTTCTTGACTTCTTTCAAGAGTTCCTTCCCACTCATGAGAAGTATACTTGGACTTGCTTCTTATTTGACTCCTTTATCTTCTATTTGCAAAAACATATGTTTACACCCATTCTTCTCCAGGGTATAAGTGTTCTTTCTTCCATCATGTATGACATTCTTGTCATATTTCCATGGTCTTCCCAACAAAACATGACAAACATCCATAAGTATGACATCACACAAAAAATCATCTTTATAACCTCCTATTTTAAATTCAACTTTACATTGTCAACTTACCATTACTTGATGTCATTTCTACAACCACAATACCCTATACATATTTGAATGTGTAGCTGTCTCCACCTTAAGTTTTTCCACCATCTTTGTGGATACTAAATTATCAGTGCTTCCACTATCTATGATCACCTTGCATACCCTATCTTTGGTCTTGCAAGAAGTTCTGAACAGACTGTTTCTATGGGCTGGTTCTATTACCTCTTTCTCTGGTTTTACGATAACTTTCCTCATGATGAGCGATCTTCCTTCTTCCACTTCTTCTTCCTTCATCTTTTTATCTACATTCCTCTTCTATGCTTTAGAAATGTGAGCTTCTCCACCTCCCATATTCGTTCTCTCAAGACATTCCCAAGACATGTGCCATGTATTTTCACAGGCATAACACTTCACTTCTCCTCCTCTGCATCTTCCTCTTCCTTTTGGAAAATAGGTTCTTCCACCATAGTGTCCCCCTAGAGAACTACCTCATCTTTTTTTCTGACTGTGATATCTTCCAGCTTATAGTCTGGGCTTCTGGAACTTTTTTTTTATTATTCCTTTTCCTCTGCTTGGACTTTTTCCTCTGTTTCTTTGACGTTTCTTCCTTGCCAACTTCTCTTCTTCTTTCAGGGCTACCTGATAAGCATCCTCCACTATTCTCATAGTCATCATGTTGATTTCATCCTGAATCTCATAGCTCATACCATTAATATACCTGGAAACATTTTCTTCATCATTCTCAATATGTCCTACTCTGATGTTTAGCTTGTAAAACTCTTCAGTGTATTCCTTCACCAAAAAACCTTTCTTTCTCAAATTTTGTAACTTTCTAAACATATTCACTTGATAATCCTTGGGTATGAAATTTTCTTTCAATTTAGCTACCATTCTATCCCAACTCTTAATTTTGGACTTACCTTTTCATCTTCTGTCAACTTGTAATTCGTCCCACCATAATGTTGCATGTCCTTTCAACCTAGTCACATCATGTTTCACTTTCTTCTCATCATCAATATCCTCATAATAGAAGTACTTATCTAAAGAACTTACCTAGTCAAGAAGTTCTTCTACATTTAAATTACCCTCATACATTAGGACCTCTATTTTCTCTCTGGTTCCTAGCTTGCCAACAACTCTCAACTGTCACTCCTCTGCTGCTTGTTCTCCTGCAAATTCTTCAACTTCTACATCTTAATTCTCATCTTCACTAATCTCACCAGAATCAGGTTCTCTTCTCTGTGTTGTCTCCATGGCATCTAACCTTGCATGAATTTGTCTCATCTCCTCTTCCATGGTTACATTTACCATTGGTCTGTCTATGTGTCTCCTTGGCGGCATGATTCCAAGTTTTCTCCTTTATATATTTTCATGTTGTCTACAGAAAAAATAAGTTCTCTGATACCACTTGAAACAAACCCCCACCACCTCCTAGGGCTCGCATGACCTCCCGATCTAGGATCATACACAGTATGGAGCCGAATCAGCTCTCGGGATCCTCCTGAACCCTCAAAATCTTATACCATATGCATTTTCCCCTTATCGTGCGTGCAATTTTAAATTCATAAGGGTCTATTTATCCACGTGGTTAAATCAACATGACCTCTGACCAATTTTGTGGTCTAAAAACCCTTAAATGGCATGGACTACGACACTTCGGGATTCTGGGCTTCGAGAGTTAAAACAACCATACACGACGTTCCTCCCAAACACCGAACTAGTAGACAACCAAACAAAAAGGAAGGATTGATGATCCTTAATGTATGTCAAGAACTACGACTTACAAATGTTTCAGGCCTCCGTACTTTGGGAGATTTAATCGCTCCAACATGAAACTACCTTGAATTCATGAACTCCAAATAGATAGATCGAACGGCTGGCGCTTGCCTCATATCAACGGTGGATCTATTCTCTACGCTTTGGGATTCAAAACCTTCCACAAATCAACACAACAGATCCTCCAGAGTGTTGAACTAGCGAGCTTGTGAAGGGAGTGATCAATGGTCCACCTATCCTTGTGAATGGACGGTTGGGATCTACTCTGACCTTTGGGAGTTCTCGACCCAAACAGACTTACACCTATGTTCCTCTGGGGTACCAAATCTCTGAACTCTGTTATCTGCTAACATGTGGTTCTTCGTTCCGATGATTAAGATTCGATCCAAGCTTCAGAACTTCAGGAAGCTTGCACACTTCCACAATCACACTCCAACTCTTTCATATAGTCAGACTTCCAAACTACAATCGATTTGTGGACACATGTCCCCATAATCAGACGTTCCAAATATTATTACATTCCCAGGACTTCAGAAAACTTTTCTCCTTTGAACACACCACACGAAAACCTCTTAATACGTGAAGTCCGAAGGACTTTAGGGGTTAACACCCACGCTACTTTTCCATATCTGACGGCTAGGAAATATATACTGCTCCTTGGGCGGATCACGTTCACTTGACCTTGAAAATGAAAGGATTCTTCCCTTCAAAGATTCTGGTCGATCTTTATCCTCATCTTTAACACTCAAATGATTTGGGTCTTCTACCACACCTTGCACTCCTCTGAAAACTTGGCACTTGAATATTTCTTGAAAATCTCCCCATGCACTTCTTGCATTCGTTTCCTTAAGACTCTTCAACACTTGACTAAGTGTTGGCCCTATGCGCACCTTGCAAGCGTATTCTTGATCTCTTATACTTAGATGAGTATATGTGCACTCCCTGCACTCACTCTGAACAATTTCACCTTATCTCTTCTAAGATTCTGAGTCTGAAAGTGACTCTACCTTCACACTCCTTGTGTGGCTATTATGCACTCCTTCCACCAATATTTCAGAAGAGAAACAATTGAAACTTAAAGAACACTACAGGTTCATTCAATTGATCATAAAATGCATATGCAGGCATATACAACAAAAAAATAAAATAACACACATTACCCATTTAACTCATCGATATGCAAAATTAGAATTTCAGAGCAATCTTCCTCTATTATATTCCTTCAACAAATCATATACAGAGAGTTCTTGCAGCTCTTCAACTTATCCTTGACAACAATTTACAATAAACTTCAGCAACAAAATAGAATTGTCTTCAACAACCTCATTTGGGCATAGATTACATATATTTATACACGGAGGGGCTTCTCAAGCCTTCCTACCAACTACGCTAGTGATATCATATCATAATTAAAACATTCTACCACTAAGGCTTATTACAATAAATGACATTTACAACCCAGATACGAGTCACTTCTCAATATCTGTACAATCCTAAAACTTATTAAAGACATCAGAATCCTTTGTGATCTCATACAATGGTTCTTGCCTCAAAACATTAAAATCTCTTTTAATTACAATCTTTTCAAAATATCAAATTGATGTGCTCTCCTTGGGTCTCAAAACAATTTGAACACACGCGCTTGATGTTGATCTGTCCTCCACTCGTCTTGATGGACTTTGTTGATGTTTCTCCTGCATCACAACCCTTCAAGGATGAGTTATTATGTGATGTTTACCCGTTGGATGTTTTTGATGCTCTCTTGGGCCAACCATATATGTGGAAACACCATGCTATTTATGAGTCTCAACCCTGCAGTGTCATTGTTACTCTGGGGGGTCATACTTGTAGAATACCATAGGTAGTTCTAACTACTATCCCACATAAACAGTGTTTCAAGGTAATATCTCATACTACAAAATTCATCTTCCTCACAATTTGTTCAAAAGGTGAACAGAGGGACACTACAACCACTGCATCCTCAGTCCAAGCACCTTCTATTCAACAGAAGACGGTCGACAAGATTGAATAAAAGTGTAAAGATTCTTTCTACACACATGCATCTCATGTAGCCATACTGGTTACAAATTTCTAACCATTCTAGCCACAAGTTCATGATAACCTTCAACAAACTAAGCAGCGCAACTTCACCAGCAAGGAAGCAACTCATCAAGATGCACATTTAGTAAAAGATTTTCCCTCTCCCCAGGGAACTGAACTCAATGGGGACCATTTATTGCTAATGATGAAGGAATTATCAAGGTGTATATTGGTGACCATCCACCTATTCCAACTGGCTCAAACCCGTCTTCTGGCAACTCGATATTTTTAGTAGTTTTGCGGTTCCTAAACTTCCAAGGCCATTTTGAGGGCCTAAATGAATTTTTTTCAAGATAGAGCACCTCAATGATTAACAAAGGCTCTCATTGAGCCCAAAAAATGAATCTAATTGACGATACCTTTCAAACGAACTATCATTTACCCCAAACAGAGATTGTATGCCAAAGTTATGCCCTTGAGAAGTTGATACACCAAACTACCCAAAACGACGTCCACAAAACTGTTGGCTTTTCATCTTTCAGGGTTAGGGTTTTGGATTTTCTTTATGTTAAAAAGGAATTTAGAGCCTCATTGTAACCATCTTCTTGTGAATGTGAGTATCTACCACATCTCTTCTCAGATATAATATGCCACCATTCTAGCAAGTCTTTCACTCTGTATTTCTACAGCTTTGTACATTTCGCTCATTAATAGAAATTGTGTATTACTGTATCTCCGTGTTTATGGTTGCATCTCTGATAAAAACGATATATATTATTGGATATCTGAGATATCTGTGTACATTTATTTATTATACATCCACTCTCATTTTGTGTTGAAAATAGTCTAAATCACTAGTATCAGAGTAGGCTACTCTTGATAATATTTTCAGTGCATGTCCCCGACGAGGTCTGAGTATAGAAAGTTGGGTCTCAAGATTGTATCTCTGAAGGAAAATATCTCTCTCACGCACATGAATCCCTCCATGGTGGAAGAAAATAAAAACAACAGAGCAGATGATTCTATTAATATGTTGCTTGAGAAAGCTCTCACGCGACAGAGGGAAAAATGATGGAGAATTTTTCCAACATCCTTCAATGCCTGTCGATAACAACATGCACATCTTCATCAAGTGACCTCTTCAAAGGAACCTCACCTTTCAAGGTACAAGTTAATTTTGATATTCCCATATTTGAAGGAAAGATATATGTGGATGCCCTAGAAAAATGGTTAAAACTACTAGAAGGTTATTTCTTTGTTCATAATTTCACTGACAAGGAAAAGATCACCTTCACACTCCTTAAGGATATCCCCCATGTCAAAAATTGGTGGGAAACTTAATGGGAACAAAGTTACACAGAGGATTATGGAATATATGGGGCCGATCCTACTTTGAATTTTTGTTTGGATGCGGTCAAGGAATACTATTACCCTGTTGGCAACTATGATTACCAGTACATGAGATGGACCACACTGTGGAAAGAGAGGGGCCAAGCAAGTGTCAGAGTTCAAAAATAACTTCCATACCTTGCACACCAAGTTGGTTATCAAATACTATGAGTGACATAATCTTCTGAAATACTGTGGAGCTCGACACAAATACATAAAAACCGAAATGGATTTTCTCAACATCTCATCACTGGGTGCTACTTATGGATATGTTGTTAAAATCGAGGAGAAATTTAAGCACCAGAACAAGTAGGAGTTTGGGTCTGAAAATACACAACTACCAAAGTATGGTAAACACGACCCTAACAAACAACCTTCAAAAAACCAGTCCAAGAGACATAAAAAAAAGGGTAACGAAAAGACGAAGAAGGACACTGGAAAATGGTGTGATTTCCACAAAATCCCCTGGCACAACACCAATGAATGTCGCTCAAAACAGTCATTGGTGGTTGAGATAAAATACAAGGAACTGAATCCTGATTCATAATATGATTCATAAAATACTGGTAGAAGACAGATCATCGACGCAAACCCCATAACTATTGTCGCGACCGCAACAATTCAACCAGAGGAACCAATAGATCTTGAAGAGGGAGAGGACCTTTTTAATTCACAGATGAGGGTGAAGGGAACCCCGTTGCATTTTATTGTTGATAACAAAAGCTATAAGAAACTCATCTCAACATAGGTCATCAAACAGTTGGTATTTTCGATAACACCACACACACAACCATACAACATCGGGTGGCTTCACCAGGGACAAAATCTTTGTGTCATCCAACAGTTTCGATTGTCATATGACATCCAAGTCTTCAAGGATTAGTTATTATGTGATGTTTCCCTGTTGGATGTCTGTGATTTTCTCTTTTTCCATCCATATATATGGAATTACCATGTTATTTATGATTCTCGACCTTGTAGTGTCATTGTTACTATGGGGGGTCATCTCTACAAGATACCAAAGGTAGTTCTAAAAACTGTCCCGCCTAAATAGTTCTGCAAGGTAGTATCTCATACTACAAAATTAATCTTTTTCACAATCTATTCAAAAGGTGAATAAAAGGACACTACAACCACTACATCCTCGGTCCACGCACCATCTATCCAATAGAACCAAATCAAAAATATTGCAGCAAAGCATAAATATCCTTCTACACATAGGAATCTCATGTAGTTGTACTAGTTAAAAAGTTCCAACCCTTCTAGCCACAGGTTTGTGACAACCTTCAACAAGCTAAGCAGTGCAAATTCTCCAGCAAAGCAAGCAGCTCATCAAGATGCAGATTCAGTAAATGATTTTCCTTATCCCCTGGGCACTCAATGCAATGGATACCATTGGTTCCTAATGAGGGAGGAATAATCGAGGTGGATAACGATGACCACCCACCTATTCCAACTGGCTCAAAAAATTCTTCTGTCAACTTTCTATTTTTAGTAGTTTTTCGGTTCCTAAACATTTGGGGCTATTTTTAGGGCCTAAATGATTTTTTTTCAAGATCAACCATATAAATGATATTAAAAGGCTCTCATTGATCCCAAAAAATTAATCTCCTCGATGATACCTTTTCAACGAGCTATCGTGCTCCCCAAATGAAGATCATATGCCAAAGTTACACCCCCGAGAAGTTGATACACCAAACTACCCAAAACGAGGTCCACAAAATTGTTGGCTTTTCATCTTCCAGGGTTAGGGTTTTTCATTTTATTTATGTTAAAAATGCCTTTACATCCTCATTATAACCATCATCTTGAAAATGTGAGTAGTTGTCACATCTCTTTTCAGAGATAAACTAGCACCATTCTTGAGAGTCTTTCACTATGTATTTCTAGAGTTTTGTACATTTCGCTCATGAATAGAAATTATGTATGACTATATATCTATGTATATGATTGCATCTATGATATATTTTTGTTATATTATTGGATATCTGAGATATATCTGTACATTTCTTTATTATATCTTCACTCTCATTTCGTGCCGAAATTAATCTAGATTAGTGGTATTAGAGCAGGCTACTCTTGATATTTTTTTCAGTGCATGTCCCCGATGAGGTCTGAGTATAGCAAGTTGGGTCTCAAGATTCTTTCTATTGAGGAAAATGTCTCTTGAATTCCCAAGAAATCCTCCATGGTGGAAGAAAAGAAAAGTGATAGAGCAGACGATTCTATTAATTTGTTGCTTGAGCAAGCTCTCACGTGACAGAGGGACGAAATGATGGATATTTTTGCCCACATCCTTCAATGTCTACCAATAAAAACAATCATGTCTTCATCATGCGACCACTTTGGAGGCACCACACCTTTCAAGGTACAAGTTAATTTTTATATTCCCATATTTGAAAGAAATATAGATGCAAATGCTCTAGAAAAATGGCTAAATCTGCTAGAAGGTTATTTCTATGTTCATAATTTCTTCGACAAGGAAAATATCACCTTCTCACTCTTTAAGGCTCCCCCCCCATGTAAAACATTGGCTAGAAACTTACTAGGAGCAAAGTTCCACAGAGGAGTCTGGAATATATGGAGCTGAGCCCACTTGGGATTTTTTTATGGATGCAGTCAAGGAACAATATTACCCTGTTGGAAACTATGATGACAAGTAATGAGGTGGAGAAAACTACGGTAAGAGAGGGGAAAATGAGTTCCATAGTTCACCAATAACTTCCATACCTTGCGCACCAAGCTAGGTATCAAATACTTTGAGCGACATCTAGTTCTGAACTATCATGGGGATTTACATAGATACATCCAAACTGAAATAGATTTTTTGGACATCTCATCACTGGGTGTTTCTTATCGATATGTTGTTAAGATGGAGTATAAATTTAACAACTAGAACAAGCGGGAGTTCGGGTCTACAAATTCGTAACAATCAAATTATGGTAAATACGGCCCTAAAAACTAGCCTTTAGAAAAACAATCCAAGCCACAGGAAAATAAGGGTAACAAAAATATGAAGGACACTGGAAAACAATGCGATTTCCACAAAATTCCCTAGCACAACACCGATGAATGTCGATCAAAATAGTCATTGGTGTTCGATATCAAAGACAAGGATCTGAACCCTGATTCAGTACCTGATTCACAAAATACTGGTAGAACATAGATCATCGAAGCAGACCCGACTGTTATTGTCGCGACCGCAACAATTCAACCAAAAGAACCAATAGATTCTGAAGAGGGGTAGTTCCTTTTTCATTCACAGATGTGGGTGAAGGGGACCCCATTGCATTTTATTGTTGATAATAGAAGATAGAAGAACCTCATCTCAGTAGAGGTCATCAAACAATTTGGATTTTCGACAACACCACACCCATAGCCATACAACATCAGGTGTCTTTGCTAGGGACGAGATGTTCATGTCAGCCATTAGTCTTGATTGTCATACAGAATCCATCCCTTTAAGGATTAGGTATTATGTGATGTTTCCCCGCTCAATGTCTGTGACGTTCTCTTGGGCCAACCATATATGTAGAAGCGCCATGTTATTTATGATTCTTGACCTCGTAGTGTCATTATTACTCTGGGGGTTCATCTCTACAGGATACCAGAGATAGTTCCAACTATTGTCCCACCTAAACAGTGTCGCAAGGTAGTATCTCATACTACAAAATTCAACTTCTTCACAATCTATTCAAAAGGTTAACAAAATGACACTACAACCACTGCACCCTCAGTCCAAGCACCTTTTATCCGACATAAGCAAGTCGATAAGATTATAGAAAAGCGTAAATATTCCTTCTGCACAAAGGCATATCATGTATCCATATTGGTTAAAAAGTTCCAACCCTTCCAACCATAGGTTCGTGACAACCTTCAACAAGATAAGGAACACAACTTCTCCAGGAAGGAAATAAGCTCATCAAGATGCAGATTCAATAAACGCTTTTCCCTCTCCCCTGGGAAGTCAACGCAATGGATACCATTTCTTCCTAAAGAGGGAGGAATGAACCAATGAGATATCGGTGACCACCCACCTATTCGAACTGGCTCAAAACAGTATTTTGGGAACTTACTATTTTTAGCAGTTTTTCTATTCCTAAACTTTCAAGGCCATTTTGAGGGCCAAAATTAATATTTGATGGGATAAAGCACCTTATTAATATCCAAAGTCTTTGAATGAGTGCCAAAAATTAATATCCTCAATGATACATTTCCAATGAGCTATTGTGCACCCCAAACAAAGATCGTATGCCAAAGTTACAACTCGGGGAAGTTGATACACCAAACTAACCAAAATGGGGTCCACAAAATTGTTAGATTTTCATATTCCGCGGTTAGGGTTTTGGATTTTATTTATATTAAAAAGGAATTTAGAGCCTTATTGTAACCACCTTCTTTCAAATGTGAGTATCCATCACATCTCTTCTTAGAGATAAACTACCATCATTCTAGCGAGTCTTTCACTATGTATTTCTATAGTTTTGTGCATTTTGCTCATTAATAGAAATTGTGTATTACTGTATATATGTGTTTATGGTTGCATCTCTGATATATTTCTATTATATTATTGGATATCCAAGATATATATGTACATTTATTTATTGTATATCCTCTCTCATTTCGTGCCGAAAATAATCTGGATCAATGGTATCAGAGTAGGCTGCTCTTGCTCGTTTTTTCAGTGCATGTCCCCGAAAAGGTATGAGTATATAAATTTGGGTCTCGATCTTGTATCTCTTGAGTAAAATCTCTCTTCAACTCCCAAGAAACCCTCCATGGCAGAAGAAAATAAAAATTACATATCATACAATTATATTAATCTATTGTTTGAGCAAGCTCTCATGCGACAGAGGGACGAAATGATGGAGATACTTTCCCACATCCTTCAATGCTTGTCAATAATAACAGGGGTATATTCATCAAGAGGCCACTTTGGAGGAACCTCACCTTTCATGGTACAAGTTAATTTTGATATTCCCATATTTGAAAGACAGATAGATGTGGATGTCCTAGAAAAATGGTTATATCTGCAAGAAGGTTATTTCATTGTTCATAATTTCTCTCATAGGAAAAATATTTCCTTCACACTCCTTAAGTCGAGACCCCATGTCAAACATTGGTGGGAAAATTACTAGGAGCAAATTTCCACAGAGGAGTCTGGAATATATGGGGTTGAGCCCACTTGGTATTTTTTTGTGGATGCGGTCAAGGAACAATATTACCCTGTTGGCAACTTTGATGACTACTACATGAGATGGACCACACTACGGCAAGAGAGGGGCCAAGAAGTGTTGTATTTCACCAATACCTTCCATACCTTGTGCACCAATATAGGTATCAAAAACTATGAGCAACATGTATTTCTTAAATACTGTGGGGCTCTACATAGATACATCCAAACTGAAATGGATTTTCTAGACATCTCATCACTGGGTGTTGCTTATCGATATGTTGTTAAAATCGAGTAGAAATTTAAGTACCAAAACAAGCGGGAGTTTGGGTCTACAAATCCACAACAACCAAAGTATGGTAAAGATGGCCCGAACAACTAGCCTTCAGAAAACCAGTCCAAGCGACAGGAAAAGAAGGGTAACGGAAAAACGAAGGACACTGGAAAATGGTGTGATTTCCACAAAATCTCCTGGAACAACACTGATGAATGTCTCTCAAAATAGTCATTGGTGGTTGAGATCAAAGATAAGGAGCCGAGCCCTGATTCCGAATATGATTCAGAAAATACTGGTAGAAGACAACTCATCGATGCAAAGCCCACTTCTATTATTGTGATCGTAGTAATTCAACCAGAAGAATCAACAAATCCTGAAGAGGGGGAGTGTCTTTTTCATTCACATATGTGGGTGAAGGGGACCCCACTGCATTTTAGTATTTATAGAGGAATCCAGAAGAACCTCATCTTAGAAGTAATCATCAAACAGATGGGATTGTTGAAAAAATGCCACTCCTATCCATACAACATCAGGTGGCTTCACCAGGGAAAGATATTTGTGTCATCCAACAGTGTCGATTTTCATATGGCATCCTACCCTTAAAGGATGGGGTATTGTGTGATGTTTCCCCATTGGATGTCTTTGATGTTCTCTTAGGCTAGCTATATATGTGGAAGTGCAATGTTATTTATGAGTCTCAACCCTGTAGTGTTATTGTTACTCTGGGGGGTCATATCTACAGGATACCAGAGGTAGTTCCAACTACTCTCCCACCTAAACAGTGTCATAAGGTAGTATCTCATACTACAAAATTCAACTTCCTCAAAATATGTTCAAAAGGTGAATAGAAGGACACTACAACCATTGCAACCTTGGTCCAATCAGCTTCTATCCAACAGAATAAGGTCGAAAATATTGAAGAAAAGCATAAATATTCCTTCATAACAAATGCATCTCATGTAGCCAGACTGGTTAAAAAGGTACAACCCTTCCAACCACAGGTTCGTGATAACCTTCAACAAGATAAGCAACACAACTTCTCCAGCAAGGCAAGCAACTCATCAAGATGCAGATTTAGTAAAATATTTTCCCTCTGCCTTGGGCACTCAACGCAATGGAATCCACCCACCTATTCCAACTAGCTCAAAACAGTTTTTTGGGAACTTACTACTTTTAGTAGTTTTTTCGTTCCTAAACTTCCAGGGCCATTTTGAGGGTGCAAATTAAATTTTTATGGGATAGAACACCTTAATGATAACCGAAGGCTTTAATTGAGTCCCCAAAATGAATCTCCTCGATGATACCTTTCAAACGAGTTATCGTGTGTCCCAAATGAAGATCGTATACCAAAGTTAAGCCCTCGGGAAGTTGATACACCAAACTACCCAAAACGAGGTGTGAGATCGGAAGAG
>CBVK0100135561.1:0-14320 GCA_900067695.1 Picea abies
TACATAGCTTTTGCATGAAGGGTTGATATCTCTCATACATAAATTTCCTCCATCGTGACATACGATTTTTTTTGCGGTTATATGGTTTTTAAATTACCTTAATTTTAATGTTTTAAATGACTAAACTTCGAATTTCGAAAAAAATCCATTAAACATAAATGAAATAGTTAAAATAATAACATTAATATTAAAATATTAAAGTTTAAATTTTATATCTATAAATTAATTTATATATATAATTAAATTATGTAATAATCATATACGTTTAAACTTTAAATAGATCACTTTAATATAATAATAATAAATTTAAAATATTATTAATAATATAAATCTTTAATGTTGTTATTAAAGTTTGTATCTATTTATAAATATAAATAAGGTTTTTTATTTCCTATATATTTTAGGAATATAAACAAGGTTTTTTTTTCTCATAATAATAATAATAAGTGATATGTTAAATAATGTATAGGGTTTATTCTATTTGTGTTTTTCTTTTAGTTGTTAAGTGTTTTTTTAACTTGTATCTTTGTTGCTATATTTATGTTCGTCTTTAGATTTCATTTATTGATGGAGTTTACGGGGAGGCCATCATGTCATTCCTATGATCAGAGTCTAGTTTGGCATTGTTTGTCATTGTTCATGGTGGTACTTTACTAGTGGGGCAATAAATATAGGGTCTTTTGTGTTTCTTGGGCTTGGTTAGTGATGAGTAACTCTTTACTTGTTTGTAGTTTTGGGTTTTCCTCCGACTTCTCCTCATTTTCAAGGATTAGTCGACATTGGTGTATTCATTTTTGGTGGTCACTAATGGATTCTACACTAACTTCTTGTTGCCCCATGCTTCTTCCTTTGGTGGCAACTTCTTCAATGAGGCAAATTTCCTTACTCCATGGTTTTAAGTGTTATTTTGGTAGATAGGTGGATGAAGGTTATGGTTTTCTACCATATTTTCCTTAGTGTTTTTGGCAAAGTTTCATCCCTTGAATGCCTAATTTATGATGGGTTTCAACTAGTTTCCCCAATTTTTAAGCTTCTTTTCTTGATTGGATACTTTGTGGCTCCTTAGTCACTCACCCATGTGTGGGTTATGGTGCTTAGGTTTGTTTGAGTAATTTGTTTGGTATAACTTTAGGCATAATATTTTATGCCCACCTTCTAAAAGCTTCTTAGTGGCACTTGAGGTTGAACACTTTTTCATGATGTTTGAGATTCTCTTTGGTCAAACTTGTGTTTTTGGGTCCTGGTTTACACTATTTACACTTCGATACTTTTGTTGTCTTGGTTGACATGCTTGCAACACCTTTTACAATTTAATATCTTCAAACATATATTAAATGTAATGTTACCATTTTTTTTCTTGAAATAAAGATATTAAGACTCTTTTTCATATATATATATAACTTAAATTTATTGATGCAATTGATTTTTAAATTTGCAAATTAATAATTTTATAAAATTTATAATATTTACAATGAATTCAAAGTCTCATAATATTTATTAAATTAATCATTTATATTTTAATTTATAAATAAGTTATTATTTTGAGCAATGACACTTAAATATTAATTTTATTAGCCAAATAAAATTTATGTGATACTTCATGGTAAGATGTTAAATTGTAGTTTTTAGTTTTATGTATGGAATTAAGGCTAGATGTTAATTAGAAGTAGCTTCAACTTTGACTACATGGGATATCGGCTTTCTCGTGTATATTATCTAGGTTGAAACAACCTTTTAGTCTTGGATATGACCTAAAACTATTTTTAATTGGATAAGAGTTCATCTTCTTTTGACTTAAAGAAATATGTTAACAAGTGGACTTTTAATTCTGGTGTTGGCACCAACAATAGGGTGGAGCTGTTGGGCGTTTGGACCACACTTCTTCTGGCGAAGTTTTTAAAACTTCAGACTCTTGTTATTTTCGGGGACTCAAAGCTGGTGATCAACTGGTGTAATGGCAAGGGTAGTCTTCGTTCTTTAGCGCTGGAGGGTTGGAAGGCTCGAATTCAGGAGCTTCATTTTAATTTTAATAGCTTATCTTTCCACCATACTTACAGGGACTTTAACAAGGCTGCAGACACTCTCTCCAAAAAGGCGCTCCAGGATTGCTTGCATGTCAGAATGAGTTTTTATACTCCGTGGGTGGACAACAATCTCGGCTTCACAAAAACCATTCGTGTTTATTGATTTATCTTTATGGTCTCGGTCCTCCATTCAGAGCTACATGAAGTCTGTGTTGTTTACTTTGGACCATCCTCTGGAACACTCATTATGGTATTTTATTTTTATAGTATCCTCGTATGCTCGCGGGAGGGCTATTGATCAGATGCTAACAAACAATTGAGCTTCAGAACAGTTTTATGTAATGAGCAGAAATGTATTTTTATATATCTAATATAAAGTAAAATGTCATTAAAGGTTAACAATCCAAGATCTAAAGACATCTAACAAGAGTTGAAGTTTACCCCCCTACAAACCAACAAATTATTTCAAATAGTTAAATTTTATTTACATACAATAATATATTTACATACTAAGTCTTAAAATTATATCAACAAAATTAAACAAATAATCCTAAATATTATAGATTTTTTCATACTTCATAATAAATAAAATATATAAAATGTCAACGCTAAAAATAATATTTAAAAATAAAATTTAATTCTAAATGATATTTCATTGAAAATTATTAGTTTTTTCCAAAAGAAAATTCTTTCATAAAATTATATTAATAATAATTTTAAAAACATTTTCAGAAATGAGCAAGTTGAAACCGATAAGTCAAAACAATATCAACGGCAAAATCAGCATGGTTTTTGGTAGAATAACCTTCTCGCTATCCAAGCATACCCTATCAAGAGGCGATAAAAAAAATAAAAAACATCTGAATACATCAAAATATAATCTGATTCTAAGAAGAAATCGCAAGAGGATTTCTAGTTCCAATAAGAAGGACCGTTCTAAGAAGAAATCGCAAGAGGATTTCTAGTTCCAATAAGAAGGACCGGCATTAGAAAATATCAATTGAAAAAGAAAGTGATAAGGAGAAATTAAAAGACATCCACTTGGAAAGAAGGGCTAGCCTTTTTGCCATCCAAGGTGTAATAGGATATCATTCCTTTTGGGGATGTGAGGGCTTGTTTGGATAGTTGGTCGGCCTCCCCATTCACTTCTCGGTAGATATGTTGAAAATATATGTCTTTAAAGGTGGGAATCAATTCCTTTATTCTACTTTTCCAACTTTCAGTATTGATTGTTTGAAGTTCCCCTTTCTGTTCAAGCCACTAAATAACAACGTTGAAATCCCCCAAAACCTAATCCAATACTTACTTAATTCTAATTAATATTTCATTGAAAACATTACTCGAAAAAAATAAAACTTTTATGAAATTGATTTTACTCGATAAACCAAAGCTTATAACCTTCCATAACCTTATTTAAGTACAAGTTAAAACCAAAACGTCATCTAACTAAAACTCAAATAAGATTATTTAAATCAAGATGCACCCTTTTAACATGGGTTAAACGCTTCTAATCTTTATAAACCATGAAACTTCTAATATTTATAAACATGAAACTTTAGTTGTGCTAGTTTTTAGGAGAGAAGAACTATTCTCTATTCTCATAAGATAATATTTAAATACCAAATGTTTTTCGGTTTATCAACGTTAATTTTAAGTTATTTTAAGTTGAGACATATTTTGTAATGTGATTTTTTTTTATATTAAATTTTGATAAAAAAATTTGGCATATTAATTATAGTCTAATTTTATTTAAGGATATCCAAGAATAACATTTAAATTATTGATATATATATATTACATGAAAATCACAATGTAACATATATTTGTCCATTGTAATTTTCAAATTTTTAAAAAATTGAATATTTTCACATTTGTGCTTTGAATATTATATGCACGTACTTGCAACTTTTTAGTTAAATTAATATTGATAAAATTATGCATGTAACTAGGGTTAATAGAAACAATAATCTTCTATGGTTGAATGCATGCATGAACCTGTAATATGAAGTTGCTACATTAAAATAAACTCGAGTTGCTAAATTAAAATAAACTTTTGATACTTTCTATATCCTTAAGCTTGATATAAGACTACTTGTCTAAAAGAAAATTTTCAAGTATTTTTCCATGACTTTTCAAAATCTATGAATTCTTCAATACTAGGGTCATCATCGTTTCTAGTAAAATACATCTTACTTGAAACAAATCTTCAACAAAAATTAGGGTTTTAAAAAATAACTTAGTTTTTCAGATAAAAAACAAAACAAAACAAAACGAATTTAAAATGTCGATAATTTCACTTCGTGAACTTTGTTTTGGATGATTTTTTTTTTGAAATTGGGTATTTATTCGAAAAGAATTCAAATATCAATTTTTTTTTGCAATTTATGCTTAGAAAGTCTCAGAATTGAATTTGAAGTGTGTCTCCCCCTGTTTTTCCTTGAAAAAAATCTGTAAAAAGAACCAAAATTTTCCTCCCTGAAAAAATAAAGTGCTTTGCTAGCAAATGTTATGTTCTTAGATCTGGAAACTATTATCACTATAAACCATTCAACTCCTCATTACCTCCCTAGCTACACTACACTTTAAAATAAAATAAAAACACAATGAGTCGAAATTCATATATATATATATATATTGGTAATTAACAATGTTAGAACCTACTCTCAAACATTGTTAAGGTCCACTCAAGAAATCAATGATTATACTTTAAATGTGGAGTGTGATTTGAATTCTTTAGATTTATATGCAATTTTTACAATATTAAAACCCATTATTAAAATTAAAATACAGAAAACAAGTGAAATAATATTCCTAAATTAGTAAGTTGAGGGTAGCTTGGATGGTTGTGAAAAATGATTGTTGTCCTCCCCACCCAGGTTCAATTCTCTTAATAAGATGAATTAAAACACATAATGAGTATGTTGTAATAGCTTCAAACCTATATATATTGGAAAGTTGTCTTTGATAAGAGAAAACTGCCATTTTATCCGGCATAATGGGGTGGCTGGGAATTGAACCCTGTCTTGTAAAAAGTACCTGTCTCATGTGTATATTCAGCCGTATCGTAAATAGGAAGTTTTTTCCATTTTATTAATAAATAGGAAGTTTATATAGATTTATAAAATTCTCTATTGCAAAACGACGTCGACAGCAGGGATCGAACCTGCGCGGGCGTAGCCCAACAGATTTCAAGTCTGTCTCCTTAACCACTCGGACATATCGACCAGATGCGTATATGTTTTCAGGAAGCTATATAACTGGCTTTGTTTTTCTATAGTTGAAATATATTGAAGATTCTGACGAATTGCAATATTAAAAAAATTCATATTTAAATAATAAAATAGTGGGACAAATTTTATTAAATCAATTCACCTTATGTTTGCCCGCAAGGGAAGCCACCAATTTTTTAATAAGTAATTCGTTCTATTTTAATTTATTTAAATGTGTTTGAGGAAGTTTAAAAATCTTTACTTTGTATTAATTTGCTACAAGCATTCATTCATTTTTACTAGAGGTAGAGAGCTTTCAAATATCAATACTTTTTATTTATCATGGTGTATTCCCTAACACCTTACTTAAATATATTAAATATGGTTTTCAACATCTTTAAGTGAGAAGCAAATTAAGTGATTTTTATTTATAGAGATGAGAAGGTTGAGATGGTCACATTATATGTATATTTAAGGACACTATTTTATGGTCTATGTTTTAATTTGGCATTGGCTAGAGAGTCTAGATTAAGCAAGGGTTATGTTGTTCTTACCACTTTTGAGAAATAATGCTTTCAACTTCAATTTCAAGAAATTTGAACGAAGGTGCATCTTTTTTACTCATTGGTCACATTTACTCTCCTACATGTCTCTGACATTTGGGGACCACACATTTGACCAATAGATTGTAGCTCAATAAAGAGGGTACGTCTCCCAATGTTGATTTCAGTGGGAATAATTGAATAACTAAAAAAAAATCAATCTCCTTATGATCAATCAAGGAACTTCTCCACCCCTCTAGTTGATCTTGTCCTTACTGGGATGGAGAATAAACTTCATACCCCTAGTTGTTATCATGTGTCACTCAATGTTGTCAAACCACATTCATGTCGAGAGATCAATTCCTCGAGCCACCATTCTTGCAGAATTTGGCACTGCTTTACTTGTTGTTTTAGTGATATTTCAAGTGGTGATGATGACACGAAAACTCCACTAGATGGCCAACTCTCGGTTTGATCATCTTAGGTATCCATATATAGCACTTGTCTCCTCTATGTAGCTAGTAAAGCACGAGGTGGACCATTGTTGGTGTGCTAGAGCCTCTTCGTTGCTCTGTCTAGTTGATCTCAATAATGAGAAGCCACTTCCACACACATTCTTACTGGATGCTCAAGATCTTTGCAAGAGAGATAAATTAAGGATATTTGAGTTGAGATTTACAAAACTTGCCTTTAGTGCATGTGGTCAAAACCCAAAGAACCACTTTCCTCAAAGCTCCATCACTAGTATAATGCATATCTATACTTTGAAGATGGTTCATCAAGCCTCTTGGACACACTAGACTCAAGTTGCCTTGCATTTTGAGAGTTCCTCTAGCACAAGCCAAACTCTTTTCCCATCGTATCACATTAAGCCAAACCACTATAGGTTCATCAAGCCTCTTGGACACACTAGACTCAAGTTGCCTTGCATTTTGAGAGTTCCTCTAGCACAAGCCAAACTCTTTTCCCATCGTATCACATTAAGCCAAACCACTATATTCCCTGGGACCATTGTACCTATCAAATTTGTTATTTAAACCCTAAAACTAAGGAGCACTTTGTGTTTAGATACTCTCCATGTTATCAAATCAGAAAATTGTTTTATTATCTCTCCTAGGGATTCACATAACTCTCTTTAAGTATTTATGGTTAATGAAGACCAAAAATACTTAACCTTTTGATTCGTGAAATATTTATATTAATTTTTTTATTAAATATGATACTTACGATGCTAACCTCTATACTTTGTATTTTACTAACTTCAACTTACAAAATCAAAACCTCTATACTTTGTATCTTACTAACTTCAACTTACAAAATCAAAGTGCCCCCAACTATATCTGGTTACCTTGAAACTAATTAAAGACATGATCATCTTCATGGTAAAGGTCCAATGGTGACCATTTTGGACCTAAAGATGCCAAATAAGAAAAAGAAGATATGAAGATAAATTATCTTGCATTGTTATAAGTTCTTAGAAAAAGAAGATATGAAGACAAATTATCTTGCATTGTTATAAGTTCTTTATTGGATCTTTCTTAGGAGAGGAGTATTATTGCATTGTTATAAGTTCTTTACTAGATCTTTCTTAGGAGAGGAGTATTATAGTATCCTCTGGACTTGGCCAGAGATACATGTGATCAATGACATTGATGATTCGAAATGCATGTATGTTCATGTTCATATATATAACCTTTTGATTATATACATATATATATATATATATATGGCAATGCATGTATGTTCATGTCTTTTCCATATATGGATGTATTTTATCATTTGTCATAGGTGCTAGTTAAAGAGAACCAAGTAAACATGGGACATCATAAAAATATTATTGTGTGAGAGGCATTTGTATGTTGTTAGAGGCATGTTTATGTTGTTATATTAATAATCTTATAGGAGAAGAGTGTATGGCCAAATCCTTGTTTCTGTAGGCACTTAGGTTTGTGTGTTTTGCTAAGTAATACAAAGAGTGTGTAGCCACATCGTTCTCCCTTTAAATATTTAAATTTATGTGTTCTCCTAAGTTAAAATTGATATTTACTTTTTTTTTTTAATTTATATTATGTATATGTGTTATAGTCTAAATGTTTTAGGTTTTAGGTTTTTTCCGGTAATATTTTATTTTTAACTTTATTTGAAATTCAACGAGAAAGTGTTAGATCTGTAGATTTGAGTGGCTAAGTCTCTAGAATCCGAGTGTCCGAGGGGTTTTTCAGCACGTTGAATCCATTTTGCATCCAGAAATGCAATTTAAACAACATAAAGTTATGATTTTGTTCAGATTTATGTTGTCGGATTTCAATGAAAAGAGCCAAAAATGTAGAACATTTGGGCAACGCCTTTATATATTTATGGATAAAATAATTAATTCAATTGACCAAAATCCTACTCTAATAACCCTAGGTGTGGATGTTGATCTCTATGGTTTTGAAAGTTTAAAGACAAAGAGGTACCTTACAATGATGGCCATCGAGAAAAATTCAAGTTGTTGTTTTTGGGGTTGCAAAGAAAGATCTTAACTATGTATAATAGTTTCAATGACTTGTCAGGAAGTAGGGAAGTATGCTTTTTTTTTTAAGAACTATAAGAATTTTTTTGCATAATATCTTCAATTTTTTATTTAATTTTACGTATTTATTGTTATTATTTTTTGTTGTGAAGTATTTTTGAAGTCTTAATATTTATGTTTTATTATTTTTTCATTTTTTTAGTTTTTTTAAGGATGTTTTCAAAGCCTAAATATATTTCTTTGAGATTTGTGTGAAATTTGATGGATTCTCCCTTGTCAAATAGTGATTTACTCACAAGATAGCCTTTAGGACAAGCTACGGTCATTATGAGTTTGCAGTGGTACTTTTTGGTCTCAACAATTCTCTAGCCACATTCATGTGTCTAAGTATGAACAATGTCTTTAGTGAGTATTTGGACAAGTTTGTACTTGTTTTTATTAATGACATACTTATTTTTTCAAATTCGAATAATAACATCAATAATTCCTAAGAATGGTTTTATAGATTTTAAGAAAACATCAATTGTATGCAAATTTTGGCAAGTGTGAATTTTATCATAAACTTATCCACTATCTCATAAGGGATGTCTATAAATCTAGAAAATGTGACAGATGTGAGATCGTTTATGGGTGTTGTTGGATATTATCAAAGGTTCATTGAGGGATTCTCCAAGCTTGGTTACCAGTAACTTATTTATAGAAGAAGGAAACAAAATTTGTGTGGTCTCAAAAATGTAAAAAAACTTTTTAGTAGTTGAAATGTCTTCTTACCCATCCACCAATTATGAAAATAGCATACCCAAATAGAGATTTTATAGTGTGTGTATAGATGGATGTAAAGAAGGACTTGGTGGAGTCCTTATGCAAGATAACCATATGGTGAGTTATGAATTTAGAAAACTAAAAGAGCTTGAAAGGAACTATGTCATTCATGACCTAAAGCTTGTAGTTGCAATGCATGCATTGAAGATGTGGCACCATTACTTGATGGGTAGGAGATTTATATTAATGATGGATTGCAATGGGTTGAAATATATATTTGATCAACCAAACTTGAATGCTAGACAAGCAATATGATCGACTTTCCTTAGTGACTATGATTTGTAAATTAGACATATAAAGGAAAAAGAGACACAATAGCAAATGTACTCAATAGAAAAATGCATGTGATACATGTGGCAGCCACTAGCACTTGCAAATAAAATCTAAAAAGTAGAGCAATTGAAGATCTTGTTGAGCATGAACATTTATTCAAGTAAGAAATAGTTTGCAACAAGAAAAATATGATCAGCAATATAAATACTATCAGTTGAGTGAAGAAGGTCTACTAATTTTCAAGATTTGATTGTATATTTCTAATTTAGTAAGCCTGAAAATTATAATTATGGATGAAATACACAAGAAACCATGTTCAAGACATCTAGGCTGCCAAAAGATGATTGCTACAACAAGAAAACAATATTATTGGCCTAGAATGAAAAAGGATATTACATAATACATTGCAAGGTGCATTGAATGTTAGTGTGTTAAAGTTGAACACCAACATCCAATGGGTTTCTTGCAACCTTTACCAATTCTCAAGTGCATATGGGAGATGATAACAATGGACTTTATCATAGGACTACACATGGCAATGAAACAACATGATGCTATCATGGTTGTGGTTGACAAATTGAGAAAGGTTGCTCACTTTATTCCCATAAAATCTGCACATAAAGAAATCAATAGTGTAGGAAGTTTCATGAGGGAAATATTTAGATTGCAAGGGATGCCTACATCAATTAGATTAGACAAAGGTTTGAAATTTACATCAATTTTTCTAGAAAGGATTGTTTGAGGATTCATTACACACTTAAACTTCAGTAATGTGTGTTGTCCACAAATAGATGGGAAAACCGAAAAAAACAAATCAAATATTGGGAGACATACTTTGTAGGTATGTTACGAACAAACCAACTAAGAGGGAAGAGAACTTCTAAGGGACGATTGAACAGAGAAGGAATTTTCTTCCTCATGTTGTGTGGGGCGAGTATTATGAGTGCCAAAGCTAGTTCGATTGAAAGATTGATAAAAATACTCATTGGTGGGTTGTTTTGTTGATATTTTAGGCTTTTGAGATGGCAAGAGTGACTTGAGAGAGAGTCCTAAATTTGTCTTCTTCACCTTGGTGGTATCATATCCTGACTAGGGGGTGGCATCCATAGAGGACTTCCCACAATTGGGTAGAAAATTGCTCACACTCGGTTAGTTGCCCTGGAGATCATTTTATGAAAAATATAAGGCTCTTTGCTTCTACTCCTTTATATTATTTTATGATGATGACTAAAATTCCCTTACTAATGATGAGATTGCTATTAAAATCCTATAGGATTGATGAGCAATTGAGTCATTGTTTGTAATTAATTAGAATGCAATATGTATTTGAAAATGTATACGAAAAGATAATATATGCTAATTGTTTGGTAAAAGACTGGTGTTGAGGAATGATTCCTCGGTTCAAAATTTAGTAATCTAAGAAATATAAGCCTCAAGAAGTTGTCTAATGATTTACCAAGAAGTTTTCCTTTAAGATGTGAAATATAGAACCGATTTTCCTATAGGTGTATCTCTTCTTCCTAACTATTTTCTGAGTGCTTATGATTATAATTTTTGGCATGCATGCTATTAGATGATTGGGAATTATTCCTTCATGTATAATAATTGCATTGATTATCCCTCATTCAGTGGTTTGTGTAAGATTCTATGTAGTTTTCTCAAGCCAAAATCTATGAGTTTTGAGGCATTTTGAGGCATGGGCACTCCTCTTATGAAGGACCAAAGTGATCAACTACTAGTTACCCTTGAGAAACCTACATCCACATTTTAGATTGCCTTATAGAACTAGTTTTCATGTCCTATAGTGGCTTATTTGACCTCCTTCTAATTAATTCTTGGGTTTTAAGAGTTGTAATGATGACCTCAGAGGGTATTAATTGTGGGTAATGACAAATATAATTTAAGTATAATGTTAAGTATGTTTAACGATTGATTTTTTGAGTTAAACCCTTCTTTATTGCTTGCATTTTCCTCTTCGAATACATGTATACTCAAATCCCACCATACCCTAAGCAACTTGTGATTGTTGTGCATAGAATATTTGGTAAACATCATGAATGAACTCAAAGTTTGTTCTGATGTATTTACCTATGTCGTATAATGGTGTATAGGTCTCAAGTCTAGTGGTATTTATCCTTTTAAG
This sequence comes from Picea abies, assembly GCA_900067695.1. Classification (NCBI taxonomy): domain Eukaryota; kingdom Viridiplantae; phylum Streptophyta; class Pinopsida; order Pinales; family Pinaceae; genus Picea; species Picea abies. The sequence goes on from CBVK0100135561.1 coordinate 11,529, forward strand.
GTTTAGTGACCTTTTGATTAACCATGTCTATGTAGATAATGAGACAAGAAGCCCATACACTAAAGAATCATTTATAGATTTCTATTGTAACCTTAATGAACATGGAATCACCCTTATAATCCTTAAATAAATTGTTTTATGCATAATCTTAGGGACACTAACCCTAAAACCTAAAATTTATTTCCTTGGGAGGAAACGACACCTCTAGCTAGAAGACTCTAGGTGACTGTTGAGCTGAGATATTGATATATTTATAAGAAAAAGTTAGTACATGGATTAATTTCTTATGCTATGGTAATTTTTTTATGCCTTTATGATTGGTTGAAATAATCATGGAAATGTGATAATGAGGTACATTGTAATCATTGGATCCTAACTAAATGGAAATCTTGAATCTATATTGTGTTGTATAGTAGAATTCTTATCTAGATTTAGCATGAAAAGACAGAGAGATTTTTTCATGTTGACCAGTGGAATGACAAACTCTATCATAGAAATTAAAGAGAAAGGGTTTCTTCATGCAAATGGTCTTACATTGAATCTATATTGTGATAATGTGGCACATTATGTGATAATGAGGCGCATTGTAATAATTGGATCCTAACTAAATGAAGAGCTTGAATCTATATTGTGTTGTATATTATAAGTATTATCTAGACATAGCGTGAAAAGACTGAAAGATTGTTTTATGTTGACTAGTGGAATGCCAAAATCTGTCATGGAAATTAAAGAGAAAAGGTTTCTTCATGTAGATGGCACAATGAAACTTTAGGTCAACACAACCTATATTTGACGTTGATAATAAAACTACATTACAAACATGGCATGGAAAATCATAAGAAAGCTTTACATTATTATAAGATCGTGGGTTTTTTTCCCAACCAATGTTTTCTCTCTGCAATAGATTTGCAACTACCCTCGAAATAGTTTTGGGTTGATGGTTAGACTGTCATTAGGAGAGTGCATCTCTCCCTTCACACTTCATCAATGTTTTGTAGGGGACTTTCCAATGTGTTTTCTTCCACTTGCTCATGTTTCACCCTTGGTTGTTGCTTCAACATTTGTAAAGAGATAGCTTATTTGTTTGTACCTTTTGAGACAATGGCTTCTTTGCTTGTTCCTTGTGAGGCAATGGCTTCTTTGTTTGTACCTTCTTTGTTATGGTGCTTTTTCAAACATGTTTCAAAGGATAATATATTATAAGGAGAAGGATTAATATTTATGATTTTGTTCTTCGTCTCAATTTCCTCAATTTCCACTGATGTCCTATGAATCTCGATTTCAATATTTTAGTGATGTCATATGAGTCTTGATTTCAATCTCTTAGTGATGTCTATGAGTCTTGATATATGTATATTTTCCTTAAAAGGTAGAGAGATCTCTATATGAGTCTTGATTTCAAGTTCTTAGTGATGTCTATGAGTATTGATTTCAAGATCTTATAGCGATGTTTATGTGTCTTGATTTCAAGATTTTTTAATGATGTCTATGAGTCTTGGTTTCAATCTCTTTTTTGTTTTTTGTTTAAAAAAAAATAGGTATATTTTGCCTTAAAAAGTTGTTCCAACTACATCGGTCAGCATAATAATACAAAAAATAGAGTCTGTCCGAAAATAGAATTTTGAAACTTGTCCAAAACTTGAGGCTTACTATCTAAAGAAACATGACACTTCATAGAGGATTCTGAAAAGATACTATTGGAATAAATTCAATAGTGTATGCTTAAGATTAAACAAAATTTACAAAACATTAAACAATGATACTAGATAAAGGCATCATGATTGTAAGCTTCTTCCCGGTTCTTTGTTATGGCCAGAAAGTTATTGTCCACACCCATCATTTCCACATCATCCCATTATTATTGAACAATCTCATCTTCTTTGATTTCCTCAACAACTGACCCAATAAATAGTTTGTCATTTGAGGTAGTAGAATTGAGATTTCTAGCCAGATTCACAACCATTTGATGAAGAGCAATACACTCAACTTGAAGGAATTATATTTACCTCTTTTAACAATGAAAATTTTCCAAGATTGAGGCATATTTATTATTTCTAATTTTTTCTTAAGATTGCATCCCACCAATCACAAAGAAAATTGAATTCTTATTATCTATAATAAGATATTTCTATCTCTTCATATAGTTTTTCATATCAGTGGTTTCACAGAATAGGCATCTCACAGAATGCAAGTGATTTTTTATTTTGAAGTCACCACATAACACATGAAAATTCCCAGTTCCACTTCCCACAAATTCAACTAACAAACTACCATAACATTTACTACACCCTTTTCCAGGATTCCCTCATCCAAGTGAAAATAGAGCAAGAGACTTTCAAAGTCACAGTTTATTCCACATAACCTTGGCACACTAACTTTTTGTTTTTCCACACAATGAGAGAGGAACACAAGAATCTTTATAAGAAACAACAAGAATTAAGCTACGAATTCAGGTTGCCCATACCAGTCCAGCAAGCAACCAACGCAAGGACCACCAAGCCACCAAATGAGACATCCATGCAAACTAGGAACCCGCAAGAAAGGACCTAAAATATCCTGATCAAAGGAAAGAAAATCCCACATTGCATTGGATCATAATAGAACAAGAAACCATGGAGTTTCCCCTACAAGCATTCCATAATAATTCTCCAAATCCATTATTCCACTTATAAAAGATGTTAAGCCTAGAAAAAGCCCCATGTTATGTATAAAACCCCTTATTAAGCCCTAGATATTGAAGTATTACATTTCTAGTGTTATATTTGTATGTCAGCTAGAACCCTTCATTGCAC
>CBVK0100135562.1:0-14320 GCA_900067695.1 Picea abies
CTTAACCATGATACCAGGCACTCACCCAAGTATAAATTTTCTCCACTTGTACTTCTATCATCAATTCAACCTGCCCAATATTCATCTGTGTAGGCAACAAGAGATTGATCCTTCCATTTTGGATACCATAATCCAAACTCTTATGTACCTTTGAGGTATATGGATATCCTCTTCACTGCCATAACATGTGATTCCTTTGGTGTTGCTTGAAACCTTACAACCTGTATAACTACCTACATCACGTCCGATCTGGAAGTTGTCACATAGAGTAATTTTCCAATCATCGATATGTATTGTCTTCGATATGCATCCTTAGAATCATCATCCTTACTTAACTTACAACTCGTCTGCATAGTACCTAATCATTTGCAATTTATCATCCCAAAATTCTTCAAAATTTCTCTCATGTACTTGGTTTGAGAGATGACTATACCTTTGTTGCTCTGAATTACCTAGAGACCAAAAAAGAAAGACAACTCTCCAAGAAAAGACATCTCGAATTCATTTTGCATGTCTTTGGAAAATTTATTACTCATCATGTCATCATCACTTTCAAAGATAATATCATCAACATAAACTCCAATTAACATGACACTATCTTGATTTACCTTTATGTATAGATTGTTGTGTGCATTGCCTTTTTTGAATCCTTGTTGTTGTAAGTATCTATCCAGTCTTGAATAGCATGCTTTAGGGGCTTGTTTGAGACCATACAAGGCGTTCTTCAACCTGCAAATATATTTTTCTTTCTTTGACAACTGAAATCCTTCTGGCTACTCAATCTAGACTTCTTCCTCTAGATATTCATTTAGGAATTTTGATTCCACGTCCATTTGATACACTTTAATAATCTTGGAGCATGCATAATCTAGTATCAATCTAATTGTTTCCATCCTGGAAATTAGGGAAAATGTCTAATGAAAATCTATACAATCAACTTGAGAGTATCCTTTGCATACCAATCTTGCTTTGTTCCTGGTAACCTGTCCATCCTCATTCAATTTTTTTTTCTGAAGGCCCACTTTGTACCAATTACATTCTTGTTATTCCACCTTGGAACTAGTTCCCAAGTGTCACTCTTTTCTATCTTGTCTAACTCTTCATTCATAGCTTTGATCCAAAATTCATCCTTGTTGGCTTCTTTAAAACTTCTCGGCTCAATAGTAGATAGTAGTGCTAGATGTTGTTGTTCTGGTGAGCGAATTCTTCTTTTGGTTTCAACTCTTGCAACTTTATTTCCAATAATTTGTTTTGACGGATGATTTTTCTGCACTTGTTTGTTGGGTGTCTTTGGAGGTACTTGAATATCTTGGTGTTCTTTCTCTGCTTCTGGTTTCTCTTCTTATTTATATGATTGTTCATCTACTTCTTCTTTTTTCAAATCTTCTTTGTGATCATGTTCCATTGAATCTTTCTACTTTCTTTTATCTTTCGACCATCTATCTCATCAATTGTCACATCGATGTTTTCCACTATTTTGTTGAGCCTCAGATTGAAACATTTGTATGCTTTCATTTTTTTTGAGTACCCAACCAATATGTCTTTATCGACTCGAGAATCAAATTTTCCAATTCTTCCATCTTCTCTTTTGATGTAGCAATTGCTTTCGAAAAATCTAAAGTGCTTTACATTTTCTAGTCTTTCTTTTCAGAGCTCGTATGAAGTCTTATCATTGTTATTTATGAGCATTCCTATGTTCTGAATGTGAACTGTCGTATGCACTGCTTGTACCCAAAATACATTTTTCAACTTGGAAGGCATTAAAATGGTTCTGGCCATTTCATGTACTATTTTTTTCTTCCTTTTAACAACTCCATTTTGTTGAGGTGTCTCGACTATTGAGAATTTCCTCTTTATCCCATGCTCATTGTAGAATTCCATGAATTCCTTTAGAATTTCCTCTTTATCCCATGCTCATTGTAGAATTCCATGAATTCCTTTGATGTAAATTCTCCTCCATTGTATGATCTCAAACACTTTATTTTCAACTCAGTCTCGGTCTCAACCATCTCTTTGTATGTCTTGAAGTTTTTGAGTGCCTCTGACTTCTTATTTAGAAATAAAACTGCATTCATTCTTGTGTAGTCATCAACTAGTAGAATGAAGCATTGTTCACATTTCAATCCTTTTTTCTTGTTAGTCCAACTAGATCAATATGTACAATCTCCAGTGGTTTTGTTGTGGAGTATTCCTTTGACTTGAACTTTGTCTTGGTTTGATTTCCTTGTAGACAATGCTTTCATAGAGTGTTTTTTGGCTTTGAGATCTCATGAATTTCTCTTAGTGATTCCTTTTTAATGACTTGGACAAGATTATCAAAATTTATGTTACCCATGTTTCTGTGCCAGAGCCAAATTTCATCGTCCTTTCCTAAGAAACATATTTCCTTTCCTATTTAATTTAGAACATACATGTTTCTTGGAGTTCTTACAACTGTAGCTACCAACTTTCTTGATTCTTCTCTCCTTATCTCACACTTCTTTGAATCAAACACAAGTCGGTGTCCTTGATCACACATTTGAATTACACTTAGCAGATTGTGTTTCATGTCTTCGACCCATAAAACATTTTCTTCCATGACATCCTTACTTCTGAGCTTGACTATGCCCTTTCCAATAATCATGGCTAAGTTGTCATTCCCAAATGAAATTGATCCATCTATTTCCTTCTTCAATGTCAGAAACTTGTCTTTATCACATGTCATATGCTTTGAGCATACACTGTCAACATACTATCTATGTTTCTTGTGCTGAGCTTGTAGAGAAAGATTGCACTCTTTAGTGTTGAATTGATCCTACTTTCTTATCCATAGTGTTGAATTGATCTTGCTTTCTTATCCATATACTTTGTGGTTCCTTCGTATGACTGTTGATATTCTTCTTTGGTTCCCTTTGAGGAATAGTGAGTCTACAATCTCTAGTTATATGTCCAAAGTTGTTACACTTGTAGATTTCTACCTAATCACTTCATGGGATCATCTTGGACAACTATTTCTTGTATAACCCTCATTGTTGCTGATGTTCTTGGTATATAACATGGATAACATGAACCGAGAAAAATAGTTTGATACCTTGGAGTAGAATATCTTCTGAATGGTGTTTCTCTTATGAATGCTTCTTCTTATTGAGGTCTTTCTATAGTTGATTGTTGTTGATACTGACTTCTGAATCTTCTAGTTGGTGTAGTGTCTCTTGAGTATTCATGTCTTCTACTTTCGAGGAACCTATGACATTTTATGTATAGCTTCTTGGTTCTGCGTCTTGATCTGTAGTTTTGGAGATTGAACCTTTCTCTATCTACATTTTCTTGTATCCCAATACAAATATATCATAGTAAGGTTTTTGACTATTAATGATATTATCCAAAATCCTTGTATTGTTTTGTTGCATTTCCTTCTTCCGAAGATATTTTCTTAGAGTGACTATCTCTGCTTCCAAGCCTTCAATGGTCTTGTCTCTTTCTTATAACTACCCTTTGAGTGCTTCTTTAGTTCTCTTTTCTTCTTCTACCTGGATTTTTAGATTCATGATTCTCTGCTTGTCTTCTTTGGAGTTATGAGTTAGCTCTTCTTGGAGTGACTTGTTTTTCTTCTTTTCCCTTTTAATAACTTCTATGGCACTCAGTAATTCTTCTCTGTAATCAAATTTGTCCTCTTCATATTCTTATTTAGAGTATTATTCATCGGAGTCTTCTATTTCCATGAATAATACCCTTTTTGTATCACTATAGTTGACTTCATCTTCGTCTGATGAGGAACTGTCTTACTTGGTGCAAAGGATCTTCTTGGAAAACTTCTTTTTGTTTCTTCCACCCTTTTGAATTTTCTTTTTATTTTTAGGGTCATATTCTTCATTTATTTTATTTTTCTTATAAGGACATTTATTAGAAAAATAACCAACACCATCAAAATTTAAAAAAAAAATCAATGGAAGCATACCTTTGTATTCCTTGGTTCCCTTTTTCATCCTTTTGACAAAGTTATCCACCTCTTCATCTTCCTCGGAATCATCACTACAAATACACCCTCACTTTGGATTTTTTTAATCTTTCTTCTTCATCTTCTTGGATGCCTTGAATGTTGCTTCCTTTGTGAATGGATTTTCTTGCTATGCCCTCATCTCATAATTTATTAGTATCCCATGCAATTCATCCATGGTCATTGTAGTTAGGTCCACTCTTTCATGTAGAGCTAGAATTTTTGGATCAAACCTCATTGGTAGAGGTCTTAATGCCTTTTTAATGACCTTTTCCTTTATCTCCTCTCCCAAGCCTTTGATATTGTTTATTGTTTCGTCGACTCGTAGAAAGTAGGTTGTTTTGTTTTCATCTTCAATTGTTCAAACTTGGCTCTAAAATTTGAAGTTTAGCTTCCTTAACTTTCATATCTCCTTCGTAGATAGTCTTCAGTTTATCCCACAACTCCTTTGCAGAATCACATTGCATAATCTTGGTATGTATCACTTGAGTCACACCATTCTCGATAATGTTTCTAGTCCTTGAATCATTTTCTTCTAGCTTCTTCCCATCTCTATCTATTGGGGGAGTGGCAGGTGATTTTTATCCATCTACTACTGATCGCCAAACATCAAATCCTTGTGATTGTATATAAGTTTTCATTCTTCTGCTGCAGAAAGCATATTTCTCACCACCAAATTGTGATACCCCAATCCTAGAATGATCTATGATCTACTTCCAGTGATTAAATTTCTTATTGAAGGACCCACTCTGATACCAATTGTCGGATTACTGAGAGGGGGGGTGAATTAATAATGGGAATTTTTAGTACTTTTAACCACAGTATATTCTTCAACAATATTCAAAAATTTATCATTAACATTCAATATATCATCAACATTATAATCATAAACAACATACCATACCATGCATTAATTGTATACCAACATACACTCTATCTCATGCATCAATCATGAACCAAGGATACATCAATAAAGAATAGTGAATCATGAACTAGAGCATCAACAATGTGTAACCTGTACCATATAACATACCATCAAACATATGTAGATCTTTACCATATCATCAATGAAGTATCTCAAAGAACACATGCATGTACCTCCTGCGTTAGCCACCATACAACATAAATATGTTTGAACCATGTATAATCAACTCAAAGATATGAACTATAAGAACCATGTACAATCAACTCAAAGATATGAACTATAAGAACCATGTACAATCAACTCAAAGATATGAACTATAAGAACCATGTATATGTTGAACCAAATATAAGAGTTCTCCTCACTCAACCAAGAAACCAAGATATACCATATCCAAATACCAAACCAACCATATCAAGTGTGCCTCAAGCATACACCATATCATGACAAGAAGTAACCATCAAAAAAAGTATACAAACATACCATTACCTTTGTAGCTAACCTGAAATAGTAAGATGTTGACATGTAGCCTTCCTTTCAGACTCTAGGGACTTGGTACCAACATCTACTCAAAATTTCATGAGCATTTCACATGTACGTGACTTTTTCTTCTACAACCAGTGTATATACTCCCTGTTATTCACTACAACCCACATACATATGCTCCCTTAATGATATGCAACTGACATATACCTCAAAAATTAGGGTTTGTTGTAACTCTGAGATTTTTTTCGTCAACCCTTCTTTGTTACCTCAGAAAATGACACTACAACCTTAGCAAAAGATCACTAGATCACAATACCTCAGAAAATGACACTACAACCTTAGCAAAAGATCACTAGATCACAAGAAAGATAAGAAATGAATAAGTGTGTGAATTTTCTTATGAATGACTCCTTGAGGTGCTTATATACTTGTGTTAGGTAACTCCTCTCCTTACTTTAGGGCTTCTAGGGTTTTCTTGTTACAACAACTTCATCCCTTTGATTAAGGACTTATAACCAACTAGGGGCTTCTTGACCACTTCTTCGAGGCTTACAACTTCACAAAGTCATATCTCCCTCACCGTGAGGAACCACATGATGTTCCACATATCATCAGAAACAGAACGATGAGTATTATCCATATATGAGTGTCTTTCCTAAATTTACTATGTACGTCATGTACATATTCCTCATTCAACTTCAGGTAGCAAAGCCACATCATCGGGGATTATTCAATGGTTGACATCAATGACAACCAAATTAGCAACAATATCCCCCTTTAGAATTGATGGCAACACTTAGGCATGAAAATACTTATGCCCATGCTACCCCTATGACCTTCAATCCTCATGTCTGCATCCTTCTCTCTCTTTTTGTCTCCATGCCTTGCTCTATCTCTCCCCCTTTGACATCAAATGAAAAGGGTAATCCTCATCTTGGGGTTGATCCCCCTATCTACAAGCTTTTGCAGTCTCTACTACCTTTTCTCTTCATGGTGCTTCCTCGTGTATCTTTCTTATGTATATGAAAAGCATTCAAAAATAATTTTTTACATGAACTCTTCAATATTTTTGTTAAACTCCCCTTGTCTTGTTAAGTTTGATGTTGTGTGGATCACTGTGAGGCATAAACTATTCCAATATTATTTCATAGATACTCAAAAGTTTCCCTTGCAAGATGTTCTCAATCTTCTCTTTTTTCCTGACATACTCTAGCTTGATGCTCTTTTCTGTAGCATGTTCCTGGAGAAAATGATACTTGATCAAAATATGTTTCGTCTTAGAATGCATCATTGGATTCTTGGATATACTTATAGCAATGGTGTTGTCACAAAGTATTGAAATGGGCTCATCATACTTTACTTGTATATCCTGCAAATTCTGCTTCATTCAAAGAACCTAAGTACAACATGTCATTGCTGTAATGTATTATGCCTCTCGTGTGGACAAAGATATTGATGATTTTTTCGTTCCTAACCAGGATACCATACACTCACCCAAGTAGAAAGTTGATCCACTTGTACTTCTTCTATCATCAATGAAACCTTCCCAATCTGCATCTATGTAGGAAACAAGAGATAGATCCTTCCCTTTTGGATACCATAATCCAAACTCTTTTGTACCTTTGAGGTATCTAAATATCCTTTTCAATGCCATAACATGTGATTCCTTTGGTGTTGCTTGAAACCTTGCAACATTTTCAACTGCTTGCATCATGTTTGGTATGGAAGCTATCACATATAGTAATTTTTCAATCATCAATCTGTACTATCTCTGATCTATGTCCTTAGAATCATCATCCTTACTTAACTTACAAGTCGTCTGCATAGGACTATTGATTGGTTTGCAATATTTCATCCCAAACTTCTTCAGAATTTATCTGATGTACTTGGTTTGAGAGATGAAGATACCTTTGTTGCTCTGACATATCTGGAGACCCAAAAATAAAGACAACCCTCCAAGAAAAGACATCTATAATTTATTTTTCATGTCTTTGTGGAAAATTTCTGACTCATCCCGTCATCATCACTTTCGAATATAATATTATCAACATAAACTACAATTAACATGATACTATATTGATTTACCTTTATGTAGAGATTCTTGTTTGCATTGCCTTTTTTGAACCCTTGTTGTTGTAATATATGTCCAGTCTGAGCCCTTTCCCTGACTCGGAGAAAGTAGGATGTTATGTTTTCATCTTCAATTGTTCAAACCTTTCCCTGAAAATCTAAAGTTTAGCTTATTTAACTTTTGTATCTCCTTCATAGATAGTATTCAGTTTATTCCACATCTCCTTTTCGGAATCACAGTGCATAATCTTAGTATGTATCGCTTGAGTCACAACGTTATCGATAGTGTTTCTAGCCCTTGAATCATTTTCTTCGAGCTTCTTTCCATCTCTATCTATCGGGGGAGTGGCAGGTGCTTTGTATCCATCTATTATTGATTGACAAACATTGAATCTTCGTGCTTGTATATAAGTTTTCATCCTTCTTCTCCATAAAGCATAGTTCTCACCATCAAAATGTTGTACCCCAATCCTAGCATGATCCATAATCTTGTTCCAGTGGTTAAATTGCTTCTTGAAGGACCTTCTCTGATACCAATTGCTGAATTACTGATAGGGGGGTGAGTAAGTAATGAGAAATTTTAGTACTTTTAACCACAATATATTCTTCAACAATATTCAATAGTATATCATTATCATTTAATATATCATCAACAATATTATCATAAACAACATCACATCACAATAAATACACAGTACACCAGAATTTACGTGGAAACCCAAATGGGAGAAAACCACATAATGATTTTCCTATATATCAAAATAATACATTCACTGGAAGCACCAACTTCCGATTCTCCAACTAGAACTGGAAGGAGGATCCAGCCTGAATGAATCTACAACTCCATGAATTATCTGTCTTAATGAGAAGGAGGCTACAACTCCCTAAGTTCTCCAGCTCCAACCACCTATTTGTGCCATGTCCTATCATCCTGAGTATAATTCTAGACCAACTATTGTTATCACAAACTCTACCACTGTCACTACCACTTTCACTATCACTGTCACTCTGTCACTGTCATTGTCTCATCAACCTATATCTTCTCATCAACCAACTAATACATGTACCATACCATGCATCAATTGTATACCAACATACATTCTATCTCCTGCATCAATCATGAACCAAAGATACATCAATAAAGAATAGTGAATCATGAACTAGAGCATCAACCATTTGTAACCTATACCATAGACCATACCATCAAACATATGTAGATATGTACTATATCATCAGTGAAGTATCTCAAAGAACAAATGCATGTCCCTCATTCATATGCCACCATACAACATAAATATGTATCAACCATGTACAATCAACTCAAAGATATGAACTATAAGAACCATGTCATATGTTGAAACAGATATAAGAGTGCTCCTCACTCAACCAAGAAACCAATATATACCATATCAAAATACCAAACCAACCATACCAAGTATGTCTCAAGCATACACCATATCATGACAAGAAGTAACCATCAAAACAAGTATACAACCATACCAATACCTCTGTAGCTGACCTAAAAGAGTAAGATGTTGACCTGTAACCTTCCTTTCAAACTCTAGGGACCTAGTACCAACATCTACTCAAAATTTCATGAGCTTTTCACATGTATACACTCCCTTACTGACCTGCAACTCAGGTATACCTCAAAAATTAGGGTTTTTTGTAACTTTGAGATTTTAGTCGTCAACCTTCTTTGCTACCTCAGAAATGACACTAAAACCTTAGCAAAAGATCACTAGATCACAAGAAAGATAAGTAATGAATAAGGTGTGAGTGTTCTTGTGAATGGATCCTTGAGGTGCTTATATACTTTTCTAGGTATCTCCTTTTCTTACTTTAGGGATTCTAGGGTTTTCGTGTTACAACAACTTTACCCCTTTGATTAAGGACTTGTAACTAACTAGGGGCTTCTTGACCACTTCTTCAGGGCTTACAAGTTCACAAAGTCATATCTCCCTAATCGTGAGGAACTACGTGGTGTTCCACATATCATCGAAAATGGCATGACGAGTACTATCCATATATAAGTGTATTTCCTACATTTACTCTATTCATCATGTCCATATTCCTCATTCAACTTCGAGTACCAAAATAACACCACCGGGGCTTCTTTAAGGGTTGACATCAATGACAACTAAATTAGCAACATGTTGCTTGGGAAAGTGGAGTTCCAAGGGTAGACTTAGAACATGGTTGCAACAAAGGTTGTCAATGAGAAAGTTATGGTTGATTTGAGTTCTTTCATTTTCCAAGTGTTGCAACGTTTTCTTTGAACGAAATTCGAATGACTTGGTGGCTCAAGTGCATTCTGTCTCCATGGTGAAAATTGACATACTTGAGGGTGACTCAAGTGGTGTTGATTCGAAGAAGTCTTGCAGTAGTTTGGGACACTTTGATGAGTTGAATGTGTAGAGTGCTTGGGGTGACCTACTTGGATGATTCCTATGGTGGGCTTAGGAATATTTGGATGCATCCATGGAGGTGTCTTATGGAAGATGCCTAACTCTTGATGAGGTGTGTTGGATAGGTTGATGTGGTGAAGGGAGCAATGAAGTTTGTTTATGTCGAGTTGAGAGGATGGGTGAGGCACCCTAGTGCTTGGTGCCTTAGCCAAATTTGTTAGATTATGCGATGACTTGGCATTCGTGATGACAGTGCTAAAGTTTGAGACACTTTCATAGGTGCAAGGAATTTTCGTTCCAAGAGACAGATGGATTCAACAAAGGAGTCGTCCAGGAATTTTTTACGGTCAATTTGAATGGGAAGAACGTAGACCAAGTGACTTTGGGTGGTTTTCACTCTCCTTTGGTATGGGACATTGGATGAGACAGAGAACACCTTGGTGACTTGGGGAAAATTATGAGATGAATCAAATATTTGGCGAGGGTCATTGGTTGAGGTTGGTAGAGTATTGGTTTAAACATGATTAAGGCACAAAATTTCTTTGAGGTGACTCATTATACTTGAAGTGATTTGGAATATTCATTGGGATGTTTAGGGAGTGTAGGAATGTTGGACACACTCATCGCAGACTTTGAGTTTCGTTGAGGTGACTTGACAAAAGGAGGTGAGTTGAGGTATTTCCTTCATTTGGAGGATTGGGCGAACATGCATATTGCAACATCAAGAGATTGCTTGGGCATGTGGGTTTCTCTTTCTTTGGGTAGCATGGTTGAGGGTGAATCCTAACCATTCAAACGCATAGAGAGGAATACACAACAACATGGTTGGGTGATGAATTAGTGAAGCAAATGCAGTCTTGACGTGCATTTTTTGGAGTAGATTGTCTAACTATGCCATGAGGTGGGCAGTGGAGCTGAGTTGCCGAATAAGACTTTTTTTTTGGAGTGAATTCATAGTGCAGCAAGGTGATGGGTGACCTTGCCTTGGTCAGATATTTTTTCATGGATGGATCGAATTTCGGAAGGAAGTTGGACTACGAATGCACCAATAAATTCAAAGTGAAGCACTTATACATTGCAGATGATCTCTTTGACAAAGATTGTACAATGGAAACAACGATGAGGCAAGGATGGACACTTTCCTTGGTCTTTGGAGTTTGATAGAGTGACAAAGATGTGACAGAAGAGATGAAGTTTGGGCATGAGGAAGTGCATTCTCATGATTTGGGCACAATGGTTGGATCAAATACCTAATCAATCCAAGGCCTGGGGGATATCAGTAACTAGAGACATGGTAGAATTGGTTGAAGTATAGGAGCACTAGCAAGATCACATGATTTCAACACTTAGACATTTTTGAAGTTTTGGTTGAGGTTGAAGCAACATGAACAATGAAACTCAAAGTGATCATCGTAGCAGAGTAGTGGAAACTTAGACATTGTAGACAAAGTTAGGGAGGATACATCTTTCCATCGTAGCGGACAGTTGGTCGCACACAACTTTGGGCAGGGAAGTGTGGATGGTTGCAAAGGTTGAAGATGACTGTAGTGCGAGTTAGAAACTTTGGGTTTCCACTTTGACATAATTTTGGGCTTTCTAGTTGGCACAAAACTTGGGGTTTCCAACAGACTTAGTTGCAACGGAGGTACAAGTTGGGTAGAGACTTGGAGATCACATTTTTTTGGATGTTGTTGAGGAGGGAAATGAATTGAGGTGGAGGAGTATGTAAGTCCTTGGGAGCTTATCTCAGGTGTGTGCACTTCCACCATAGTCCAAAACGAGCAGGTAGGATGCTCGATGCGAATGAGGAGACAAAAGTATTCATATAGGGGTTCCTTGCACACACAACATGCCAAGGGGTGACTCCACCCAAGTTTCCTTGTGACGCAAGTCAAATGATGGATGGCTTGACGAAGTTGAGGGAAAGACTTGGGCGCTCCATCAACGAAGGAAAATCGTTTAAGGCATGGGGGGCACACTTAGGAGAGTCAACCCAACTCATCTAAGGGGCGTGCACACCCAAGAGGACGAGCCAGTTCGACATATGGGGCGCTCCATGATGAAGGGTGCACCAAGGTTGGGAGTGTCTGTCCCAAGGGGAACGATGGTTTACAAGCACATGGGTTCCTTTGGACGATCGGGTTCGTGAAGGGGCGTGGAAATTTGTTTGGACATGGGTTCACGAAGGGGTGAGACACCCCAAAAGGATGTGATGGTTCACGATACTGACCTTTGGAGGGCCTATAAGAGAACAAGGGCACATGAGTAAGGAGGGCTTCTTGGCAAGATTTGAAGACAAGAAGATAAAGAGAGCTCTGTAATTCTAAGGCAGATGAAAAGGGTGAGCTCCCTCAAGGTTGCAAGTCACTCCACTTGGGAGGACTTGTGTTGCCTCGAGGAGGATTCGGTGGAAAAAGTTGGGAACTTCTCTTGGAAAGTTTTTGGCTAAGTCTGGAAACACGAGTATGTTGGAGGCATGTGTGAGGCAGAACCAAAATTTGTGAAGTTTGCGGAAACAAAGAGGCAGAGTCTGTGGAAATGAAGAGACAACAATTATGTGGTTGGAGGCACATATGAGGAACACCATAGATGGTTGCAGAGATAGTTGCAATGGAGAGTCTTAGTGAACAAAAATTTGGTGTGATAAACTATTCCAATGGAATATGAATGGAAATTTACATATTGGAGGATGTAATCAAAGAAGCATTGGCTTTCACCACAACTATTGATCTTGAGAATGCAAATTCTACGCATATAAGCAATAGTGAAAAATCGTCTCAGAATCATCCCAAACTTCATGATATTGGTGATGGTAAATGTTATTTCCCTTGCACAAAATGAAAAGGAATAAAGAGAAGAAGAATAAATAGGTAAAAAACTAGAAAATTTTCCTTAGAGCATGGGCATGTGGAAGGGGGAACCGAATATTACCCCTTGGTAAGATAGAGAAAACATGTTTTTTGTCTTTTTTTAAATGTTTTAATATTTTTAAATTGATTATATTTATTTATTTGTAATTACAAAGAAAAAACGTATATCCTTAGAATTGATAATGCTACAATTTGTGGTAGAGATGGTGAGGGAGATAGAATTAAAATTGATCCCATGGAGAGACAAAAACACTATCTTGTTGTGAATGGAGCTGATCTATGACACTTTTGTTTCCATGGATCAAAATGCATCCATGGATGAGATACATGAAGATATTTGTGAGTTATTCTATATGTTTTTAATTCAACTAAGAGCACTTGAACACTTAATCTTATCAACCAGGTTTCCTACGTATTTGTGAGGCATTGTGCATTATTTTTGTAGAACATGGGCACTTGAATTGATTCGGCTCAATGAATCTAAGTTATGGATTAACTTATATCAAACTACAAATCCTATATTTTGTATATTTAATGAAAATGATCACAAGAAGCAAATTCTATTCTAACATTAGATTCATAAAAATAAATCAAATAACATAACCCACTTGTGGCTACCTTATTAGGACTGATACTTAGACACAAAATATCAATTGTTTATATGTTAAACTCTGCTCTAAAAACTATACTCAAAGAAGAACTTGTCATTCAAATTAACAAAGGAGTAACTTAGTTATTTATGTGATAACAAAATAAGATCTAGTTTAGGTAATGAAAATGAAGATAAGAACAAGAAAAGAAATGGATATTGTGGTACCTTAATGAGGATTATCGTGGTACAATTGATGTATTAAGTAGAGTATTAAGGTCAAGACCAAGGTAGATATTAAATTGGGCAAGAGGGCATTTAATTGGTAAAATCTACGGAGGTATACATACCCTACCTCCCTTTGGATTTGGAATTGTGACCTTTTAGAAGAAAACACATATTCTTAACCATTAGACATACTCAAACTGGAAGATTGCAATACAATTCATGTTTAAGAAATTATATCTTTCCCTAAGTTAAACTGAGTGGATGTGTTGCAAACATTTATATCATTGTAGTTAAAATGGTATTTGAAATATATTAGAGATAATAAATTATATTATATTTTATGATTTTATTATTATAAATTTATTCATATTATATTAAATTATAAAAATTATAAAAAGAGAGCGGTTTGTTACATAAAAAAATTTTATAATTTTTTTTTTATTTCATTTTGTATATACATCATAATAATTAATCAATATAATAATTTTGTTATATTTCCATTTTTTATTATCAATATAATAATATAATAATTTGGTTATATCCACTTTTTTATTATCATAATAATATAATAATTTGGTTATATCCATTTTGTTATATTTCCATTTTTTATTATCAATATAATAATATAATAATTTGGTTATTTCCATTTTTTTATTATCAATATAATAATATAATAATTTTGTATACACATTACATGCCATATTTATATCATTCTTTACGACCCATATCAGCTCCATCTGTGTTGTGGAACATTGAGATAGCATGAAGTCA
>CBVK0100135563.1:0-14318 GCA_900067695.1 Picea abies
AAGCAAAGCAGTTGGAGGACAAAGAAGAGGAGGAGCCCAGGATCAGGATCGAGGAATGGTGTCCGGTCTCTATAATCATTGTAAGTTGATTCATCTTGAGATTAATAAAAAAGATACTTTTCCCATCCCAAATACACGAGTTTTATATGTTTTATTTGATTTGTGTTTAATCTCTAATCCTCTAGTAGAACAATAGCATGCATGCGTAGTTTTATCGTGATTGCAGGATCGCTTTTTGGAAGGAGCAGCAGAAGCAAGGGGACAAAGCTCAACGGAGGATCTACATCAACTATCGATAAAAAGGTTAGTTGGTTCTTCCCATGTGTGCATGTGAAAAAGGGTTTTAGATTTGGGGTAGAAGGTTAAAAGTAGTTTATGAAGGGTCATGATCTGCATGCAAGTTTAAGCTCTAGCTTGTTAGTCCGTAGGGTAGAATAACCCCACAACACCAGGACACTGTGCAAGAGAATGTCCACTTCCACTAGTGACTTGTATGTATTTTCACACATTAGATCATGACACAGAAGAATGTCCAAAACTATTATGGAATATCCAGGAGAAGAGAAATTAGAACAATCACTATGTTCAGTGTATTTCAATAGAAGTGAAGGATGAAGGAAGAAACATCAACATAGTTACACGGGGAGGATCTAAAATAGAAAACGACACAGTAAGACAAGAGCCAACACAACACCAATGGGTGAAAAAGAATGTCGAACCAAGGAATGAATTTGATGCATATAACAAAAAGGATATATTCAAGCAATCTAGACAAGAATTTATGAAGTCGGACATTGCATCGGCATCAACTATGTAGTTTAATAAGGAAGTACTAGCATACAATATGCCTCCATCGTTGGATCACACCGAAGAAACACAACCAGTGGGACAAGTAAGTATGATTAAGGGTTTTTTTCAATCCTGTGTTAGATTACTAAATGATCTATCCTCTGTTAATCATCTTTATACAAGAAGGAGAACAAATAGGAAATTCACACTGAACGCCAATATTGGATATTTCAACATGGGAGATATTATACTAGTTTTAGGATCCTAAGTAAATATATTACTGAAGAATACATGGAAATGTATGGGAGAACCCACATTAGGATATTCACCTATTCAACTGAAACTAGAAAATCAACATAGAGTTCTACCAATTGGAAGATTAAAAGGAGTGACAATAGATCTAGATGGAGTATGGACTGAACATGACTTCGAAGTAATCGATATAGTGGATGGCACAACACCTTATTCAACATTTCTTGGTTTTGATTGGGTTTTTGATAACTAGGCCATAATCAACTTAAAGACGAGGAATATGAAATTCGAGTCAGGAGAATATAGAGTCATTGTTCCATTGGACCCATCAGAAGGGGAAAGGTTTGTAGAACCTACTTGCTTGGACATGGATGAAATTAAACAATTGTACAAAACAACCACGGGATAAGAAGATTATGTGAAATCGACTGCAGATGGGGTACTTAGTTGGAAAAGCATCACCTCATCTATGTTAGACTCGGACACAAGCTTAGAAAATTGGCAGTAGAGGTTGCACAAAGTCTCCACAAGAATATGCGCAAGAATAGACCGCACAATAAGATGGGTAGGTAAGGAGATAAGGGAACCTCCCAGCTTCCATGAGGTGAATTACTTGGAAGTATTCTTAACATAGTACGAAGATGAAGTGTTAGAAAATTAGAGGCTCCTATCCCTGGATATAGCACTCAAGGAAACACCTACAATATGGTGGGGTGCGCACAAAGAAACAGTTAAAGATTGGTACCAATGTAAGTAGTTACTGCACATTAGGTTTGGCGCAAAACAAGGAAGCAACCAGCTGCAAAAATATGATGGATAGGGGGCACTAGTGAAACACTTGGATAAGTGCATAACCCTATGGAGAATGAAATCACCGGAGGAATGGCCTCATCATTTTGTTCACACATTAGAAGGCATCCCAACAAACTAATATACAGACTAGGAATTGCGTAGATGAACTAGATATTGGACAGTATTACAACAAAAATTTATAGTCACTTTTTCATTTGAGCATGAGAAAACCAACATAGACTCAACACTTAAACAAATCAAAGGGGTGATATTCATTAAATAACCGGAAATTGAACTCATGATAGAATAACAACAAAAAAACAAACAAACAGTAAAATAACTATTGTCATGCTACCACATGCAAGAAGAAGCACCAGATGACGATGACCCGTGTGATATTTGAATTGAGGAAGTTGAAGGTGAAATAGAAGTGAAAGGTCCACCTCTGGAATCAGAAGCATTTGTTGTGCTGATCAAGGTGAAGAAAGACAACATTGGGACAACTGAGAACCCCAAAATGGCCAGTATTGGAGACTATTGGGATGAGAAAACAATGGAAAGTATAATAGAGTTACTGTGCAAGTACAATGACATGTTCCAAAAAAGGTTCACATAAATGAAAGGCATAGCAGGAGAGATAGGATAAATGAATATACCTCTCATATCTAAGGCAAGATCGATCAGACAACGACCATACATACTAAACCCTATATATAAGGAAAAAGTCAAATCCAAAATCGATAGGATGTTGGAGGCTGGAATCATAGAACCTGTAGAGGAATATGAATTGGTAAGCTTGATGGTAGTTCAGGAGAAGAAACAAGGAGTAATAAGAATATGTGTCAACTTGAGGAAGTTTAATGATGCATGCCTACATGACCCGTTCCCTACTCCTTTCATAGATGAGGTGTTGGAGAACGTAGGAGGATAGGAAGCTTATTCATTCACCGATGGATTATCAAGATACAATCAAATCAAGATAGCCCCAAAAGATAGATACAAGACCACTTTTAATTCGATGGAATGGGGATCCTACTAGTATACATTCATTTCATTTGGAATGAATAATGCACCAACAATATTTTCCAGAGTAGTCATAGCTGCATTCAAAGAATTCATCCACAAATTTCTAGAGGTATATCTAGATGATTGGACAATCTATAGTCTATTGAAAGACCATGTAGGGTTGTTGAGGTGGATGTTAGAAATATGCGAGTAGTGTCAGATATTGTTAAATATAAAGAAGTGCATCTTCGGAACACTTTTTGGGATAATATTGGGCCATATAGTATGCAAACAAGACTTTCTAGTAGACCCTACCAATATTGTATTAATTGTTAATCTACCACCACCAAAATCAGTCCATCAATTGAGAGCGACATTGGGACACACAGGATACTACATGAAATTTATAATGGGGTATGTGCAAATCACTGGGCCAATGGAGAAATGGTTAAGAAAATAAAGCAATTTTTAGTGGAATGAGGACTGTTAGCACTAATTAGACACCCTAAAAGAGAATATGGTAACCGCACCAATACTAGTATTCCTAGATTGGGAAAATACATTCCATGTACATGTAGATGCATCAACCATAGAACTTGTAGCTATTCTGGCAAAACCAGGATCAGGAGAATTAGACCATCCTATAGAATTCACTAGCATAAAACTGTCAGAATCAGAGCAAAATTACAATACCACAAAAAGAGAAGTCTTAGTTATAGTCTATGCGCTTCAGAAATCCAGGAATTATTTATTGGGAAAACATTTCAAAATGTTTAGAGACCATTCAACTCTCAAATACCTCGTCAACAAGCCAGTGTTGGGGGGGAGAATTTGTAGATGGTTATTGTTGTTCCAAGAATTTTACTTTGAGGTGATAGTCAAACAAGTGAAGTTGAACACATGACTTGATCATATGTCGAGGATCACTAATGGGGAGGAACCTATGAATCTAGAGGAAAAATTTCCCGATGTGCAGTTATTTTGAGTCCACATAGATGATGAATACTTCACAGATATCATCCATTAATTGAGTACAGGGACTGTGCCACAGGACTTCAACACTGCGCAGAAGAAAAATCTCATAGTCAGGGTTGCATACTATCAATTGATTGCAGGACACTTATACAAAATGGGTGCAGATAGCATCTTGAGAAGATGTTTGCTAGAACATGAAAGACCTAGGATTTTAGAAGAAGCCCATGAGGGAATAGAGGGAGGAAATTATGTAGACAAAGATACCATGCATAAGGTATTTCACGTAGGACTATGGTGGCCGACTAGTCACAAAGACTTAAAGAATACTGCCAGAAATGAAATGCATGTCAGAGGGTTGGTAAATCAAATATAAGGGACCAGATGCCCCTGAGACCACAAGTAACCTTGCAGGTATTCGAAAAATGGGAAATAGATTTTGTGGGACCAATTAAACCACCAACAAAAAGGTCATGAGTGAGGTACATTATTAGTGCAACAAAGTACTTAACAAGATGGGCAAAAGCAACACTAGTAAAAGATTGCAGCACAAAGACATCAACACACTTCTTGTTTGAGAAAGTGATTACTAGATTTGGTTTCCCAAGTATTTTGATGAGTGACCAGGGAACTCACTTCATTAACATCACTATTAAGTCTATCACTGAGGAGTTTGAAGTTTATCATCAAAAGAGAACACCATATCATCCTCAAGAAAATGGAACAGTGGAAGCCTTTAATAAGATTCTCGAGAATGCACTGACATATATCTGCAATTTTAATAGGGATGAATGGGACCTGAATATACTAGCAGTACTATGGGCATACATGACCACATGCAAAAAAATGACAGGGAAGACACCATTCAGATTGGTGTATGGACAAGAAGCAGTGGTGCCACTAGAGTTTTTGGTACCTAGTCTATGCATAGCAATAATTAAAAACATGATAGAGCGAGGTGAAGTACAGGAAAGGCTAAGTTAGTTGATGATAATTGAGGAATATAGGATTCTAGTAGGGTTTCACCAAGAAGTACAGAAAGAAAGGGACAAATCTTGGCATGACAGACATATCAAGAGGACAAATTTTAAGGAGGGAGACTTAGTCTTGGTGTATGACAATAAATCTCTTCAGCACCTAGGAAAACTTAGAATGAATTGGTTAGGACCATACAAGGTAAATAATGTCATATATAGGGGAGTTGTATAGTTGAATGGCTTAGGAGGAACATAACTCAAAGAGATGATCAATGGGAGTCGACTGAAGATGTATATGGAAAGTCGACCTCCTAGCACTTAAAAAAAAAAAAACTAGAACTAACAGTGAGGTTACCGCGTCAGACATCAAGAGATAGTATCAAAGGCATAGCGTGCCAAAAAGAGAATGATCACGAGAACTCAGAAACATTAGTGTAACGAAGAAAGGGCCAACGGTCACTAAAAGGTGGAAATGGCAGAAAGGACATGTATGACAAATAAGCTCCAATGGATGACAACTATCAAAATTGAATGACAATAATGATTGATGGGACTCTGCATTAATTATGCCAAATCGCAACGAAAAGGGAATTCAATGGAAAGTATGTGGGAAGTGTTAGTTCCTTCAAAACGCAAGGTTGGGTAATGTCTCTGAGAAGTTTCACATGATTCCTATATAATATTAGCATGTGACGATGGGAAGGGCTATTATGAAATTGGGAAAAACACATAGCAATAGAGTATATGGAGCAGAGAGCAAGTTTTCAAATGTTATAGAGCCAACCAAGATTGGTAGAGAATACCTTTACCATCATGGCACCACCCAAGCTAGGAGCATCGCGCCAGGCTTGTAGACAACCTCAAAGCAACCTCATAGCACCTCAACAGCCATAGTAAAGTGAACAACAACCACCTTGGCCTCCAGAAACCCTCAAATTGGATGAAATCTCATCGCCCAATATGGCACCAGGAATCCCCACACCATTGGTGGAGGAAATCCAACAAACAACACTAGTGGTCATGGACATCGATATGTCAAAAGTAGGACAGAGCCAACAAACCCAAAATATAGGAAATCCTTCATGCTTTGAAAGCCATAAAGAAGCATTGAGGTTTAATGGGATGGTCCCAAAACAGCTAGAAATGATCGCACCAGAAAGGTCACACACAATCGTGTCGTAATAGCCACAGGAGGGCACAGTGGAAGATGTCATTGGTCGGGCAGAGAAGTATGCAGAAGAGATAACAATCAAGGAGGGAACCTCAAGTCAGCCACCACAACACAAGGGCAAGAAACAAGTAGCAAGATCACTGCGCAGGCAGGCTACCGCAATGATAGTCTTGTTGCGCATTCCTAAAGGGGTGCATGTTGCAGGTAACTTGTTAGGCCAGGTGGAGAAACTATGGTACCCAGACCATGATGTGACTGACACAAACAAGTTTCCAGAGTTTTCCAAGAAATTTTACCTAGATCTGTGGGTATAAGACACTTCGACAAACCAATTAACCAACCAAAATAGTGGGTAGTCAGACTGGCCAAAACTGGTATTCTAGGCCTATTGGAGATCTCTCACTTTGGAATGGGTCAGGATGTAAGCAAATGCATCAAGTAGTTGATGGTAGTTACCCATAGAGGATACCTATGGATAGAACATCTCATATCGATAGACGTGGAGATCATTACATATATTATAGGGCTACCACAACGGGGGGAGACACCTACGTAGTCCCTTGATGACAAGACGGAGGATAAGGCATGGGCTGAGGAAATGAATAAGACCTATGGTAGAGAAAGAGGGTTGCATGGAATCATAATTAAGCATATTAGTGATGTAGTGACAAGGATGGCCACAAATATCATGGTGTGCAAGTTACTCAGGAAATGCCTCAAGGGGGAAGCCCCTGCTAGGGTCGTCGTAGCTACAACACAGTGTGCAGAGGGCACTATACTCAGTTGGGCCCCATACTTGTTGAATTTTTTCTTGGAAGAATTCAAAGACATGCAGGACCTGGGGACAAAATTTCACTATTCATGGCTACTCATCATGATCGCCTTGGTCAGATGGAGGGAGCCTAAGTATAAATAATTGGTCATGAGATCCAATCCTTTCCATGTAGTGCAATAGCTATCATTGGGGAGCATTTCATACCCCAAGAAAAAAAGTGTGAATTCAGGAATGTTCGCAGGATATTACAACGAAATGCAAGAAAGCATCGCCAACACTTGGTGGATTAAACTAGAAGTGATCGCACAGTATTAGAGTATAGCCAACCTTAGAGTGACTAGGCATACAATATGGATCCAAGAATGAAATCATATCGAAAAATAATGTCTACAACTGTTGTACTATGTCAAGGAAGAGGACATAGAAATGTCCATCAAGGATTGACATGAGGACTTGAGAATTCTAGACTTAAATCAAGATATTCCCAAGAAGCCAAGGATAGGTCAAAACCCGATGAAAAATAAGAAAGGGTGTGTGTCCAAGAAAGGAACCCGGGTGGGGAAGAAGAACAACACCCAGGTGCTACAACAACAGGAAAAAGGGACTGTGAAAGAACAAGGGACCACATCAAGTGCTACTGAGTAGGAGGAAGGTCAATAGGCCAAATGGGGGGTGCATGCAAGAAATCTAAGGTGCACAAAATGCCACTAGAATATACGATCATAGAGGATGACATAGACCTCATGGCCTAGATGGTCTAGGATCAAACAATGGAGGATTTTTACAAAGCTCAGCACCAAAGGGATAGGATTCTAGATGAGATGGAATACATGAGGTATATCTTCGAGTAGATCAGAGAAACACAGAGGGTCTACGGAGGAATATAATTAGTCCCCAAAACATCATAGGAAGGGGCCAAGGTTGGATCCAATGAGAAGGATAGGATCCAGATGACAACACATCTGATCTCGACTTTTCATGTTACATCCAACATGTTGCGCATGGATGAAATTCTGGGTCAGGCACCCTTGAAGGATTTGGTCCAAATACAATTGGTAATTACCTAGATACCAACCAAGGAATTGTACAAACTACAATTTAGTGTCGCGCAGGAAGTATAGTTGCGTGCATGCATAGAGGCAACAAAACTATAGAAAATGAAGGACATATGAGAAGAGTTGGAATTGGTGCTTGAGCAGGTCAATATCTAGACCAAATATGAGAAATATCATGTGGATAGGCTCGAGCAAGGATTGGCTATATCCTATGAAAAAATTATAAAGAGCACGTAGACAACAGAGCTCACGATGATGAAAAATATTGATCAGATTATGAAAACAATCGATCAATATAGGAAGGAGATTGAGCACCTCCGGTAACAACTCATCCATACCACTCCCCCAGAGGTAAAGGAGAAAAGGAAGCAGGAAGAAAAAACACAGATAGAGGATATGGAGAAACAAGTCTGTGCAGCTGCCGACTTGTTCGATAAAGCAACACATCTATGGATGAAGCTAGAGGAGGATCAACAGATCCAGTAGTGGGACCAGGAGGAGGAGAAGATAAGCGCATCTATCCAGGATCTCAAGCAAAGGAAAAATACAATGTCGATCACTGAGCACATCAAAGGAGTGCAGGATATGAAAAATTTGCAGGTAGAACTCATAGCCACACAAACACGGAATAAGAAATGCCAAGCTCAAATGGAACCGCTCCAAGAGCGGGCAAGAGAGTTCATTGCACAAGTAGAATATGTAAAGAAGAACATGGCACAGACTTAGGTAGAGTGTGCAAAGATGATCATCGATGAGATTGCAATGCAAGTATTGGATGCACAAGCTCAAACATAGACAAAGGAACTCACATAGAAATTCCAGGCTCTCACAGGATCTTTTGAAGAAGCACACAAATTTTAGGTGGCTCGAGACAAGCCACATGTAAGTGTTGGGGGCTTGTTGGATGCAGGTCCAGGCAGGAAGAAAGGCTATTTTTGGAGGAGAAGCATGCAAGGAGGAAAGGACAACTAGAAGAAAAAGAATCACATGTAAGACAGGTAGGTGAGGCGTGCATGCAAGGAATACCTAACAACTCTAGGTTTAAGGCTTTTTTAATGTATTGTAATGGATGGTGATCCAAGGATATAAATAAGTAGTACTTAGGAGACATGGAGAGAGAGGGGGGGGGATACAGAGGTACATAGAGGAAAAGAGATTTGTAATAACTGTACGAAACAGTAAGCTAGTGAGATAGGGAAGTAGTGTGTGACTCTATCATGAGGGTTAGATCACAGGCTAAGCAGCCTAGTGTGATCTAGTCAACCTCACAGGGATTGAGGAGCCTATGGAAAAGTGTGAGATCTAAGATTATAAACACGTGTGGTGTGATATAAATTATGAACCATAATAAAATCTTGAGAGTTGGATATTTGTGGATGTAGCCTAGGAAGGGGTTAACCATGGTAACACGATGTTATGTGAATTAATGTATGTGTCTTTATGTATAATTAATTGATGAATGTTATATGAATGAAGTAATGAGGTAGATCTGGTATTCCACCTGCATGAATGGAATGATTGTTATAATTAGATTTTAGACTAAATGAATAAAGGTTACAAAGCACAACCGCAGATCTATTCTCATTCCCAAGTTGCAAACACCTGAGTATTGCAGCCACCCATAGAGCTATCTCAGGTTACACTGCATATTACACTTTGTGTGTTGTGTTTCCTTCTAGTTTACCAAGGGGGCCAATAGTTTGAAGGGATTTTGTTGGGAAGCTTTTCAAATTTGAACCAGGGTTAATCTAGGATGGTAAGGTAGAATCAGAATAAACCATAAAGAATCCTCAAGACTAATACAAGTGTATAAATCCAACACCCACCAAATTTTAAAAACACAAGGACCATATCTCTCAAATTAAAATCTATAAAATTATACATTTTAAATCAGAACTTGTATTGGAGGGACCCTGCTCGAATCCTATCAAAGTGTCTTGATGAAAATGAAGCTAAGCTAGTCATAACATATATTCACAGGGGATTTTGTGGGGGACACCAATATTGGAAAGCTATGGCCCTCAAGATCCTAATAGAAGGGTACTATTGGCCCACCCTTTTCTCTTATGTATTCACTACAGTAAGGGAATGCAATGAATGTAAAAGGTTTGCAGGCAAGCAAAAGTTACTCTCACTGCATCTAAAACCTATCACTACCAGTGGTCCCTTTCAGCAATGGGGATTATATTTCATAGGTGAGATAAATCCACCCTCCAGTGGGAATCACAAGTGGATCCTCACTGCCACTGACTACTTTACCAAATCGATCGAAGCCATGCCCACTAGAAATGCTACTGACAAAGTGATTATGAACTTTTTGGAAACCAATATATTTGTCAGGTTTAGTTTCCCTAGAAATATTATAACAGAAAATGCCCAGGAATTCAAGTCCAAAGCCATGATTGAATTCTATAGCATCCATAACATCACCTTGACACATTCTGCCCTATTATCCTTAGGGGAATGGATTGGTCAAGTCATCAAGCAAGACTCTCATTAGAATCATTAATAAATTTTTGAATGAAAACAAAAAATCATGGGATTCTAAACTTAAGTATTCCTTGTGGGTTGATAGGATCAACACCAAGAGATCCTTGGGAATATCACCATTTCAACTATTCTATGGGATAGATGATGTCTTCCCCACTCAACTCGATCTACCAGTTTTGAAATTCCTACAGGAAGAAATGGAGGAGCCAAATGATATCCAAAGGATAATATTTCATATTATAAAGGTTGAACATAAAAGGGAAGCACTAATTCAGATCATTGAAGCATACTAGAGAAAAATAAAATTGGCCTTTGATAAAAAAAACCAACAAGGAGATCTTTCAAGAAGGTGACCTTGTCCTAAGGTGGGATGCAAGAAGGGAAGAAAATTCCAAGCATGGTAAGTTCGATAACCTTTTGTTTGTTCCTTTTAAGGTAGTTGAGGTTCTACAAAATAAAACATTTGTCTTACATAATCTAGATGATACTGCAATTTTTGGAGGCCAAGTAAATGGGCGCTTCCTGAAACACTATTTTTCTTGAAATACTAAGAGAAGTTCCCTCTTGTACAATAGTTTCTTTCATTTTTATTTTTCATTTGAATAATCTCTTCTTTCCAACATTTCATTTTTATCTAGTTTGTGTGTGAATAGAGACTCCATAGCCCAACAAAGGCACTGGGATGTAGTTGCAGTTTTAAGTTAAATAAGATGCATGGTTGAAAGATAGTAGCAGATATACATGGATTGCAGAAAGTAACATAGGTAAGAGAAGGAAGGTGGGAGCAAGTTATTTAATTCCAAGGCATTGATATGTTGTTCTTAGCACCTCACAGGGAAGTGCTATCCCTAGTTGAAGCCAATGTTGAGACCTAAGTTTGCACCGTTTCCATTCCTACCTCATTTTCCCTATACCTTCTTGAAAATATTTCCCCTTCTAGTCAGTTGAGTCAATTTCCCTCTCTAAATGACTTGGTTTTTATCGTTTTCTTTTCTGATTAAGTCTTTTCAAATTTTGTTTCTGTTTTTCTTGAAGGATAATTAGATGTCCTAATTTGGTTCAGAATACTTTTCAGCGTGCTTGCCAATGATTGAGATCACAATAGATCCACCAAGTATTTTGTGTGTGTAGGAGACATCAAGGACCACAAATTCCTTTGTATGCATAGTAATATTTCGTAGAACAAAATGCAACAATTCAGAGAAATCATTTTCGGGCCTGGATTGTGAAAATAGACAGGTTAAATTTCAACGGTGGATATCCAACAGGTCGATTACATTAACAACTCTTGTACATGCAGATTCTAAGCCACTTCACAACTTCATCCCTGAAACCTCCAAGCTCATCTTTGTCAAAAACTCTTAAACGTCGAACCACCTATTGGCCCTTGGTTATGGAAGTAGGAAAAGATCAATGAATAAAAGGGAGAATGTGAACTTCACGAAAGACACAGTGATTGTTACTGGGTCAAAGTGATAAAAAGAGAAGAAAAGGCGGACCGAAGTAAGTCGTTGGACGAGGATATCAGGGATGACAGATAAGCAAGAAAGAAGGATAGTGGAAAACTCAGCAAGCGGAAAAATGCCACCATTGGATGCTTTGGAGCACCGTGCAAGAAGGAAGGAAAGTTAGGCTGGCAAAGCCCTGAAAACACTGGCCAAAGTTGACCTAGGGTTTTAGACACCTAGGGTTTTGGTATTTAGGATTTTGGACACCTAGGTTTTGGCCTAAGGATGTTGGTGAACTATTGTAATGTATAAATAGAGGTCTACATGACCTGGGTTGGGTTGTTTTTATGATTATTGTTGTTGTCCCTATCATTTTGTGATCAAGCGAGTAGTAGTGTGTGAGAAAGAAGTGTTGAGTATGAGAGCCTTCTGGTATTGTAAGATCTTTAGTTGGGTGCGAAGATCAACCCTGCAGGTGGGTGCACAGGGGGGGAAAGAAAGAGAGGAGAACAAAGAAGATCTGTTAGCTAAGATCGCAGGCAAGAATTGTATTCTTTACCTCAATATATTATAGCACAGTTTTGTGGACATAGCCCTAGAGAGAGGGTGACCCACCTATATTTTGTGTTGCGTGTGATTGGTATTTTATCTCTGTCATTGATATACTATGATTGCATTATTGTTTTAGATATGATAAGTAGATGTGCAGAATAGATCTAAGTTGATAAGTGATATATGCATATTATATTATTATGTATTAGATCCACTTGATATTTCCCTTGGTTGTAAACATCTATGTCCTGCAACCCCCTCATAGCTACATTGGGTGAGACTGCATCTGCTTCGCAGGTGTTTCTGAAAGGGCTAGTAGTTAGGGCTTGTTGGTGCACTCTTGGAGATGAACCCTGGGTCCGCCCCTGTGCCAACACCACCGCTTCACTTTGGGAGATCCTCCTCCAAGGGATTTCCAAGAACAACACTCAAAAAATCCTGAATTTTGAAACATTGGTGCCACGTTAGCGACACTGACATCATGGAAACATCAAAGCTGAATAGCTGAAGTGCCAAAGTGTTGAAGATCCGAAGAGCTGAAGAAACATGGAATACATCAACCGATGACACGTGGCACTCATTTCCAACACCTTAGGTTATGTCATCTTCCCATTTCAGGGTGACACATGTCACTCTCTTCATGTGGACATATCAATGACAGTGACATCATGGACATGTCAGATATGAAGAGATAAAGTGTCGATCAACTGAAGATTTTAAGTGTCAAAGTCCTGAACCCTAGGAATATCTATGGCAGATGAGATGAGGCTTCCTATCTTTAGGGGATATGGATCTGAAGATCCTGATCAACACTGGTTCCTATGTGAAGATGTATGGAATATTAAAAATGTCACTGACAAAGTTTTCAAAAGAATCCAATTTAGTACCACTTTAAGGGATCACACATTGAGTTGGTACATGAATCTTGTTCAAGGACTTGCACAGCCTAAGCCACTGAATGAGATCAAGAAAATGTTGATTGCAAAGTTCAAGAAACCCAAGTCAGAGTCACAATGTATTACAAAGATAAAAGAGATCAAGCAGAAGGTGACCAAACCCGTTTTGGAATTTGATCAGAGATTCAAGACCTTAACGGGTCGATTGACCTTTCAAATCCCTGATGAGAAGAATACAGAATGGTTCATTGTTTCCCTTCTACCACACATTAGATTTCCCCTAATGCAGCAGAATATTTCTTCACAGGCAGAGGCATTGGAGATCACCATGAAGTTAGAATTATCCCCTGTGGGAGAATCCATCTCAGGTATGAGTCAGATCTTGAGTCAGTTGACTAGTTTGTATCTGTGGGTCTAAGATATGAAGAAAGACAAGGGAATAGATAAAATAGAAGACATATGGTGTGTCATATGCAGATTAGAAGGCCATGACAAGGAACATTGTCCCCTATTCAATGAATTCTTGGCTTCTGGAGCTCTGATCCCTTTGAAGCAAATCACCTTACCTTGGTGCGAGGTATGCGGAAACAGACATCACCCTGGTGAGTTCTACTACATGAAAAAGTATGTTCAGAAACCTACAAATTTATACTCTACATTCTGTAAGTCTGTGGGACATGATGATAGGGATTGTAGGGCTTACGATCTCATTCATGAAAGGTTGAGAGGCATATAAAAGATTCAAGGCGAAGTACATCAAGAAGGAAACATTACGTAGTATAACTCTCTTGGGATAGGCAACTTCAATCCTCGCGGTGGATTCAGAGGAAGAGGACGAGGAGGAGTAATGGGTTGAGGCTGAGGAAAGATCATCTGTTATAACTACACACAACTAGGACACCTTGCAAGGGATTGCCAGAACCCTTGTACCACTTGCATCTATTGCATCTTGTTTGACCATGTTATAGAAGATTGTCCTGTGTTACTAGCTAGGCTTCAAGAAAGATGAGGACCTCAGCAGAACCCACAAGTGCAACTAATATATGTTGAGCCTTTTGGAGAAGACCCTAGAATATTGCTACAAAACCACCCAACATATGTCCATTGGCATGTCACCCTTCAGAGCTTTATATAGCTATGATCC
>CBVK0100135564.1:0-14318 GCA_900067695.1 Picea abies
AGGTGGCAGAGATCTAGGGATCTCGCGAACTCGGAGGTTCGCAAGGTGAGATTCCAGAACTTGGGTGTTCCATGTCGCAAGTTGCAAAATTGTGAGGAGCGGGGATAGCTGTTGGATCCAGGTCACAGGAGGACTGTTCGATCAGGAACCCCATCGCATTTTGCGCATTCAGGGGTTGAAAGGAATTTTTTTCGACATCAGAAGTCGCGAAGTGCCAAGAGCCGAGGCATGGAGGGGACACGTGGCAGAACCATGAAGTGGGCTCGGGAAGTAGACTGGCAGACACACGTCACACATTTGGAGGAGTCAACACCCCATTGACCTCTCACGTCTCAGGGACTCAGGAGATAAGGGAACGAAAGTTCGATCCCTCGACTCACGAAGTCACGAGTAGCGAGAACGAGAGGAGAAAAGTCAATATCGCCTCTCGGGGGTTTAGGAAAGAAATGTGCCAAGGTTGGACCTTTGAACTCATGAAGGCACGAGAGGCGAGAAGTGGTAGTGCTTAGCCTAGCCAGCGGTCACACAAGGAGGGCGCTGATGGAAGAAAGGGCTATACCTATTTCATGATCTCGAGTATCGTGGATTTGAGAAGGAAGAGTCAGGAGTCACGACTCGTGAACTCGCGAGATTGCAAGCTGCAAAAAGAAGGACCTATGGATTGAATGAAAGGAGATTCTAGCAGGGAATCTGAAAGAGTCGATCCAACTCGAAGGGGTTAAAGAATGATCCTATGAGAAGATCTTGGTCCGAGGGCCAATAGGTCTGCGTCACATCGTCTCAGAGACAAACCAGGTTTGTATTTATGATTATTTTCTTGTTTTTTTTTAATTTCTTAAACTATTTATTTGCATGTTTTTTGTAAATTTTTAATTTAATTGAAAAAAATGACCTAATTTACATGAAATCCCTTATTGAATTGAAAAAAAATAATTAAGATGGAACTTGAAGATAATAAAAACCACACACAACTACACGAAGGCGAAGAAAACCCCAACCCATTAGAACCACCAAACATAAACACACAAATTGATGAATGGTTCACCTCTTTGAGATCAGTTTTCAATGACCTAATGGGTACAAGAGATCCTAGACAATTGTCAGTGGCCACTTCATTGGACGCCATTGTATTATCCATTGCAAGTGACCAAGAACAATTAACCAATATTTTTGAATACAGAGATAGGATGCTCGACTATTACAGGACTGGAATCGATAAAAACCAAGTCAGATACTTGAATATTACGAAACAATATCTGATGTTCCTATTTATTGGTCCTAGATATGAACTACAACCACCAATCAACAAAATACATATTTTTATGGATTGGTGTATCCACCAAGAATTTAGGTATAATTGGATGGATAGATGGTTCATTGTGTGTGACAAACCTCCCACCAATAACATGGAAGTGGCTCTATATTTCGTGAGGAAATTGTGGGGATAATTTATTTTGGGTCACCATGTCAACTACTTTGACATTGGTGAATTCCAGGGGGTGGGTATAGGGTCTGCACAGGATATAGAGCATACTAGGCATGACCCTATGCTAATTCCTTGTCCTCCTAGGTCAAGGAGTAAACCCCCCTGCTCAACATCCTCCCATTTCAGAAGGCATCCAATAGACACATTTATATTTATTAGCATTGACTCAGAGCCTAGTGAAACATGGGATTATTCTCGCACTATCTCGACATGAGGTGCCTGATAGTGACGTTGGAAGAGAGGTGGAATTTTCAAACCCTACAATAGAGTGCATCTAGGAGAGGGAACATGGACATAATAGACATTCGATCCTCATAGATGCTCAAGTTGTGGGTAGACTTTTTATGGGCCGATGGAGGCCAATGGATATCATATTTTCATGGAGGAGGTTAGTATCTTAACCATCTCTATGTTCTTCACACACACACACATATAGTACTATGTTTATTTACTTTGATATCTTATTGTATGATGTTTTTCAGTTGCCACGCCCCTATACTAGACCCTCTACATTGATAGATAAATTAGTGTTGGTCTCCACCACTAATGTAGCACCAGAGAGAGCCTGTTCATTCAGTGTAACACATACACATGTATGTTCCACATCTGATAAATTCACCAAAGTGATTTATTTATTTTCTTGTATCCTCAAATATAATTTTATTGTGTTTCGACAAGTTTAAGTACCATACATTGTCGAGCAATGTCTAGCTAGGATGGACGAGTCACAACCTTCATAGGTATCATGTGTTGAGCTAAATATTGTTTAAATCTCACATTTGTTTTATTTATTTTGTTGAATTTTACTTTTTGGTACTAATAGCAATATTACTAATATGTATGCAGGTTTCACCACTTTTCTTTAGCTATAGGGCTAGTATATTCCTTGGGAACCCTTCCACGAATCTTTGGCTACCTCTTTCCATCTCAAGTTTATTACCATCCCTTGTACAACCCATGAGGTTTTATTGCCACTCACCCTCAACATCTTTCATATCCCATCCATCCATAGTGGTTTCACCCACAAGACACCCATCCCCACCACCTCTTCCATCACATCCATCCACAATGAATGCACAAGTGTGACACCTCCACCACCTTTTCAACTATGCCATCCACCAAGGATGCCATAGTATATATTGCCTCAGAGAAGGTTGTACATATGAGCATTCCACCTTCCATCAACTCTCCACCATTTCTCGATTTATTCACAGTGATATAATTTGTTGATGATCATTTTTTATGTATCATGAATGGAATCGATTTAATTCATATTTGTTTAAATTTCATGATTGTATCCTTGTAACTAATGATGGGTGGTATCGCTGAGAGATTAGGGATGTAGAGGAGGGTAACACCCTGGCGATTTTCAGTATCATTTGCAGTGATTTGTCTTGGGTTGAACTACAAAGTATCATTTTGTAAGTATTTTTATTTATTGTGGAAAAAAAATATAAGAATGTTCTTTCTTTATATAGTCTCTGGAGTGATGAACCACACCCATGCACAAAACCAATTGAGGTGCTTCTTTGATTAAGAGAATAAATATGATTTCCTGGATGTTCTTGATTGTTGGGAGAGTGGAAGTTGTCAATGAGTGACCAATGACTTCCATTTTGTATCTAGGCTACCATATGGAAATTTTCTATGTTAGGGAACTTGTTGTTGTTTTGAATATTTGGCACAATGTGCCATTTTCTAAAAAATGTGTAGTTTAGACGATCGTGAATACACACACACACACATAGATTTCATGCCACACTTTTTCTGAATTTCATTGTTTTTCTATTTGATGTTGACGAATGTATCGTCCTTAACAAGATTTGGGTAAA
This sequence comes from Picea abies, assembly GCA_900067695.1. Classification (NCBI taxonomy): domain Eukaryota; kingdom Viridiplantae; phylum Streptophyta; class Pinopsida; order Pinales; family Pinaceae; genus Picea; species Picea abies. The sequence continues at coordinate 3,319 of CBVK0100135564.1, forward strand.
CATCCGGCTCTTTTATTTCTAGTTACATTCATGTGTAATATACAATCCATTGATATTATCAATCCTTCTTGTTCTCTTATTATATCACTCAAACCACTCTAATCAATATCCTGTAAAATTCAAGTTTAAATATCAAACATAGTTATATACATGTGACCGAATTATTAAAATCATATGATACAAATGAAACATAGATATGAGTGAGACTTATTGCAAGGATTATGGGAGAGCTTTATGAACCTTTAAATATTTAATAGAAAATTTTAAGCGCTAAATTTTTTCCATTTGGCTATTTTCCACTTATTTTATTAAGGAAAAAAACACTATTCACCAATTTCCATTTTCTCCATACCTGTTAATGTTAAAAACCCATTTCAACCATAATGTACTAATGGAAATCTATATGAATGAATTTTCATCTTAATATGGTAAGAATAATGTTGAAACGTACATCTAAACAACTTTATTATAAATGATATAGAAAACTGGAATTTTTCCTTTTGCAATTTTCTTCTTAATTGTGTAATATTTCAAAACCACACTACATTGGGTTTTGTGACACCTAATTGACCTTTGCCTAATGTTTCCTTTCCTTTCCTTTCTTTTCCTTGCCTTGTATTTCCTTGTCTTGACTTGACTTGCATTTCCTTTCATTGCCATGCCTTTCCTTGCCTTGCCTTTCCATGTCTATCCTTGGATTGTCTTGCATTTCCTTGACTTTCCATGACATGCCTTGCATTTCCTTGCCTTACCTTTCCATACATAGACTGAGACCTATAGCCACACCTGGACATTTCCTTACCATGCCTTGTCTTTCCTTTCCTTTCCATGTCTAGCCTTGCATTGCCTTGCATTGCATTTCCTTCCCTTGCCTTTACTTCCCATGCCATTCCCTTCCTTCACATGCCTTTCCTTGTGATGTCATTCTTTGCACTGCCTTTCTTTTCCTTGCCATGTCTTTCCTTTCCTTTCCATGCTTTTCCATGCTTTTCCTTGTATTATGTTGTGTCTTTCCATGTATTTCCATATCTTTCCTTTCCTTTCCATGTTTTTCCATGCTTTTCCTTGCCTTTGCATGTTTTTCCATTGCATTATACCAACATTGAAACATTGTATTATACCAACATTGAAAATGTAGCATCTAGTGTCCATTGTTCAATATTTTTTATATGTTTTTTAATCAAGTCCACCCTCCCCGATTTTGGGACTTTAGTATTTATGTAAAAAGTACTAAGTGCAAAGACTGATGTATACCATCTGAATCAAATTGAACTTGCTTCTCAAATCAATGCGGAATGAGTTTTGTTATTAACATTACATATAAATATGCTTTCCTTAGTTTGCAATGTAATGTTTAATTGTTTCCTAAAAGGCTCTTGACGTGTTATATATTCATTAAAACTAATAGTTAATAACAATAATTTTGTGTTGATGTTTATTTCCAAATATTACTAAGGATACAAGAAAATTACATAGTTATAGGGGAGATCACTTCATTTATCACCTTTGCAGATACATATATCAAGTTGTGGGTCAAGCTACATTGACAACTTGCCATTTGATCATAGATTTTTATCTTCACTCTTCAACTACTATTATTTTGGGAGCTAGGCAGATGCGTATATTTGACATCATTTCTTCTTAAGGAAGGCATTTATGATCTTGGACCAACAAATTTTTAAGACTTACTTCACATGCATATGGATTTAAAATATTGTTATATTTTCATATAGGATCACATTAAAGATATTTGGAAATACTTTGCTATTTTAGTGGTAACATAGAAATGTGTCCCTTTAGCTATTTGTGTAAATTACGCATTAGGTCCCATGGAAATTTGATACTCAAGTTCTATCTTTAGAGATTTCAAATGCTTTGGATTCTAACAAAAAAATTGGGTTTTTCAGCACATGAATGGAAATTATGTTCAATAAATGGTAGGATACTATGTTTCAGTTGATATTCATTCTTGGAAATAATGCATTGATTAGTGGTACTTGATATGTTTCAATCACATTAAGTTAACATTTGAAAACAATATATCATTGGAGGATAATATCGAGGTGTAAATTTCAAACTTTGGAATTTTATGATTTGAGGGGACATACATATGTCATAAAGTACCGCTCTCGCATTTAGTTTATACAATTCTCTATATTCCAATTACTTAGAGGTACCTAAACATAACTTAGGTGCAGCAACAAAACTAAAGTGATGTGTGCCATAAATATATCAAAGCTTCAAACATATATACCATTGTACATTTATGATATTGGAGGGCATCATTTCCAACCGCCCACGTTGAAATTTGACAAAACAAAACATGACCAAGTCACATGCAATATCATTTAGTCTAACTTGAAATTCATTTCTTGTTATCCATGCCTTGAATCTTCATCCTTCATAATTTCGTATAAAAATGTGGTATTTCATTGCCTAGCCTTTCCTTTCTATTGCCTTGTCATTTCCTTACCTGGTATTTCCTTGCCTTACATTGCCTTTCCATGTTTTTCCTTGCATTTCCTTTCCATGTCTATCCTTTGCTTCCATAACCTTTCCTTTTCGTGCCATGCCATGCCTTGCCATGCCTTGCATTTCCATGCCTTTTCTTCCAATGTCTATCCTTTCCATGTCTAGGTCTAGTTATAGGTTTAGGAAAGGTCTAGGTTTAGACCTAAACCTAGAACATGAGATGGAGCTAGACCTATACCTTTCCTTGCCCATGCCTTTCCTTGCCATGTCTATCCTTTCTATTCCTTACATTGCATTTACTTTCCTTTCATTTCCATTTCCTTTTCTTGTCTTTCGATTGCCTTGCATAAAAATTCCCTTCCTTGCTATGCATATACTTTCATTCCATGTCTTGCGTTGCCATGTCTAGGTCTAGGTGTAGGTCTAGGAAAGTTCTACATATAATTATAGGTCTAGGTCCAGGTCTAGGTCATGGTATAGGTCAACGTCTAGGTCATGGTCATCGTGTAGGTATAGGTCTAGGAGTAGGTCATGGTGTAGGTCCAGGTCTAGGTGTAGACCTAGACTTATTCCTTGACCTAGACCATGACCTGGACCTAGACCTAGACCTTTCCTTGCCACGCATTTCCATGTCTAGCCTTGCCTTGCCTTGCATTTCCTTGACTTTACTTGCATTTCCTTGCCATGCCTTGACTTGACTTACCTTACCTTGTCTTGCGTTGAATGTTCTTTCCATGGCTATCCTTTCCTTCCCTTTCCTTCTTATGTCTAGGTCTAGGTTTAGCCTTGCCTTTCCTTACCATGCCTTTCCTTTCTATGTATAGACTTTCCTTGCCATATATTTCCTTGTAATTTCTAGGTATATGTCAAGGAAAGGTCTAGGTCTATGTTTAGGTATAGGCCTAGTTCTAGGTCTAGTTCATGGTTTATTTCATAGTCATGGTGTAGGTCTAGGTCTCGATCTAGGTCTAGGTCATGGTCTAGGCCAAGGTTTAGGTCATGGTCTAGGTATAGGTCATGATCTTGTAATGCCTTTACATTCCTTTCCTTGCCATGACTATCCTTGCATTTCATTGAATTTCCTTGCTTTGTCTTACCATTTCCTTGCCCTACATTTCCTTTCCTTGCATTTCCTTGAATTAGAACTAGACTTAGACTATTACCATGACATGAACCATGTCTAGCCTTGATTTTCCTTACATTTCATTTCCACGACTTACCTTTCCATTTCCTTTCATTACAATGCCTTTCATTTCCAAGTATATCCTTTCCTTTATAAGTCTTACATTGCCTTGTCTAGGTCTAGGTCTAGGTCTAGGTCTAGTTCTAGGCCATGGTATAGGTCATGGTGTAGATCTAGTTATAGGTCTAGGTCTAGGTAATGGTTTAGCTCTAGCTCTAGCTCTAGCTCTAGCTCTAGCTCTAGGTCATGGTCTAGGTATAGGTCTAGGAAAGGTATAGGTCTAGGTCTAGGTCTAGGTATAGGTATAGGTCATGGTATAGGTTTAGGTATAGGGAATGGTATAGGTCTATTTCATGGTCTAAGTCATGATATAGACATAGACCTAGACCTAGACATAGCCCTTTCCTTGCCATGCCTTCCATTTCAATTTTCCATTTCTATCATTTCTTTTCCTTGCATTGTCTTTCCTTTCCTTGAATTTCCTTGTCATAATTACAAGTGGTCATCAAAAAAAATAAACATGTCACATATGGAAAAGGAAGAGATAATAAAAATTCTTAAACAATGAAATAAGTTTTAAAAATTATTCACATGTCAAATATTTTCTTAAGTAGATTTATATTCATTTATAATTTGTCAAAGATAAGCTGACACTAACATTTTCATATTACACAAGAAACAAGGTTTATTGCATGGGAATAAAAGTCAGATCTCCAAATATGCACATATCAATATTTTCCAATTCGATCCATTAACCTCCATAATACTTGGTAAATTATTTGTTGTAGTATGGCTCTTTCTTGGTGTTTTTTTTTGGCATTATTATTGTAAAAGCATGAGATTCAACCCATTTGGTTTTTTCAAAGATGGACATTATGCCCCTAGACCAAATTATCAACATGTCCCTGAATGGCTTGAGGAGGTGAGTTAAAATTCACCATACAATTCTAATCAGGCCTTAGATGGGTGAATTGTCAGTTGCATTGGAATCTTGGCACCATATTATAGTTATGGGAGCCCCTCCACTATAATTTTGTTTCTTGGAAAACCGTTTGTTGGAGAATCTATGTAACTAGGGTTTTGTTGATTGAGGCACAATGCAATTTATGAACAAGGGGTCGATATTGAAGAACATTGTGTTGGGATATTGTGGGTAGAGTGGTTGCATGGGCCTTGGCTATAAATATGTGTGGGAGCTTACAAAACTCAGTTATGTCACGCTTGGTTTGGATTTTATGCCTCTATACCAAATTGTTAACATGTCCCTGAATGGATTAAGGAGGTGAGTTACAAATCATCATAAAAATATAACTAGGGCTCATATGCATTTGGATGTTACATCTAGGAGAACCCTTCTATTGTTATTTGTTTCCAAAAAAATAGTTTGTTGAAGGACCTCTGGAAGAAGGGTTCTTCTTAGTGAGGCATTGTGTAATTTATGAACAAGGGGTCAATCTTCAAGAGAACTATGTTGGGTTATTGTGGGTAGTGTGGTCATATGGTCCTTAAATAAACACAGGTTTGGGAGATTATGGAACTCATTTATGTCTCTTTGTTTGGACTTTATGCCCCTAAATCAAATTTTTAACATGACATGTGTTAATGGCTTAAGGAGGAAAGTTACAACTCACCATAAAAATCTAACTGGGACTTGGATGGATGAAGCGTCAGTTGCATTAGATTCCTAGAATGGGGTTACAACTAGAGGTAGCCCTCCACTATCATTCCTTTTCCCAAAAAACTGTTTGTCGAAGGATCTTCAGAACTAGGGTTTTCCTCAGTGAGGCACATTGCAATTTTTGAACAAGGGGTCGATCTTAAAGAACACCATGTCGGGCGATTTTGGGTAGTGTGGTCACATGGGCCTTGTTCAAATAGAGGTTTGGGAGCTTACAAAACTTCGTTATGCTACACATTTTGGATTTTATTCCCCTGGACTAAATTTTCAAAATGTCCTTGAATGACTTGAGGAGGCGAGTTAGATCTAGGGTTACCTCTCCACTCTCATTTTGTTTCCTAGAAAATTGTTTTCTATAGGATCTTCTGAAGTAGGGTTTTTCTCAGTGAAGCACAATGCAATTTCTAAACAAGGGGTCAATTTTGAATAACATTTTGCTAGGCGATTGTGGGTATCATGGTCACATGGGCCTTGGATAAACATATGTGTGGGAGATTAGAAATCTTAGTTATGCCTCTCGTTTTGGATTTTATTCCCCCGAACCAAATTGTTAACATGTCGTTGAATGGATTGAGGAGGTGTGTTGGAACTAACCATAAACCTCTAACCGAGACTCAAATTCATGAACCATCAATGGAATTGGAATCCTATCACCAATTTATAGCTAGGGGCACCCATTTGTTGTCATTCTATTTCTGGGAAAACCATTTCTTGGAGGATCTCTAGAAGGAGGGTTTTGATTAGTGAGACACAATGCAAATTCTGAAAAAGAGGTTGATTTTGAAGAACATTATGTTAGGTAATTTTGGGTAGTGTAATAGTGTTGGACTTAGACAAATATATGTGTAGGAGATTAAGAAACGCATTTATGCTGCTCAATTTAGATTCTATTCCCTAGACCAAATTGTCAAAATGTCCCTGAATGGCTTGTGGAGATGAGTTGCAACTCATAGTAAAATTCTAAATAAGAATCAGATGGATGAACCATCGATTTCATTGGAATTGGGGCACCAATTTATATCTAGGGGTACCCCATTTGATGCCATTTTGTTTCCTGGAAAACTATTTGTCGGAGTATCTTTAGAACTAGGGTTTTGCTTGATGAGGCACAATGCAATTTACGAACAGGTGGTTAATATTGAAGAAGACTATTCCAGGCATTTGTGGGTATCTTGGTCATGTGGGACTTGGAAAAACACATGCATCAGATATTATGGAACTCAGTTTGTATTTATGCCCCCAAAACAAATTGTCAACATGTACATGAATGGCTTGAGGAGGGTAGTTGCAACTCACCATAAAAATATAACCGAGACTTAGATGGATGAAACGTCGGTTGAATTTCACTCTTGGCACCAAGTTACAATGAAGGGTACCCCTCTGTTGTCATTTTATTTCCAAAAAAAATGGTTTTTAAAAGATCTCTGGAACTAAGGTTTTGTTTAGTGATGTAGAGTGAAATTTCTAAACAAGGGGTTGATTCTTAAGAACACTCTCTCGGGCGATTGTGGGTAGTGTGGTCATGTGGGCCTTGTCCAAACAAACTTATGGGAGCTTATAGAATTCATTTATGTTTCTCATTTTTTATTTTATTCCCCTGCACCAAATTGTCAACATGTCCCTGAATGGTTTAAGGAGGCGAGTTGCAACATGCCATAAAACTCTAATCACGACTTGAATGGATGAACTATCAGTTGCATTGGACTCCTGACACCGAGTTACAATTAGGGTTACTCCTCCATTATCATTTCGATTCTTAGAAAGCCATTTCTTGGAGTATTTCTAGAAATAGGGTTTCTTTGAGTGAGGCACAATCATGGTCTAGGTCTAAGTCTAGGTCTAGGTCTAGGCAAGGCATGGAAATACAAGGCAAGGAAATGCATTCCAATATAATCCAAGGAAAGCAACATAAATAAATATCTATGTAAGGATAGACATGGAAAGAAAAGACATGGCATGTCAAGGATATGAAAGCCAAGGAAAGCTAAGGAAAGGAAAGGGAAGGCTAGACATGTCAAGAAAAGACATGGAATGGAAAGGCTAGGAAAGGAAATTCAAGGAAAGGCATGGAAAGAAAAGGAAAGGAAAGGAAAGGTAAGGAAACAAAAGCAAAGGAAAGTAAATTATACGAAATTAAAGCAAGAAAAGGAAAGGAAAGCCTAGACATGGCAAGGAAATTCAAAGAAGGGAAAGGAAAGGAAAGACAAGGCATGGGAATACAAGGCAAGTTAAGGAAAAGTAAGGAAAGGGAAGGAAAGAAAAGGAAAGGAAAGGCTAGGAAAGAAAGGAAATAAAAGGAAACACAAGGCTAGACATGGATAGATAAGTCAAAGTAAGGCAAGGCAAGACAAGGCATGGAAAGATAAGCTAAGGAAAGACAAGGTAAGCCAAGACAAGCCAAGACAAGGCAAGAAAATGAAAGGAGAGGATAGACATAGTTACTTGATAACACAAATGAACCATAAAATACAATAATACCATAACAACCATAAAATGAATCCAAAATTTCAATCAATCATAAATCTGAAATATTTGTTCAATTATTCCTTTTACATGACATTAAGAATTTTCCAATGGAATAATTTGTATCATCTTGCTATTGCATATTACATATGTTTGAAAATTTAGCACCTTGTAATATCCTTCCTTTTACTGTTGGCATGTATTAAATAAAAGTATGTAAATGTTGTAAACATGCTAGTATGGATTCCGAGTGTGGAGCTCTGAGTTTTTTGCATAGACCATGAGAGGGGCTATGATTCCACTATTTCCAAGTGTCATCCTTAGAACACATATTTTTTTTAACATGTGCATTAAGTGAAACCATCTACCTCATTTGAATTATCAAAACCAAGAATTCACTCCAAGGTTCTCACATTCATGCTCCAGGTTCTTTATGTTGTGTTCTCCATTGCCACCATGGAAAAAAAATCTTGAAATTAACTGAAATCGACAATCTTAAGAGAAAATTGCAAAATTATGATGAAAGAGTGATGGATGTACGTATGCATGAAATTGACACTCTTATTGTTGTTTATGAATATACAAAATTTATGTTTAATTTGTGTTATGAAAAACCAATGGATTTTGCATGATGTGTGTGATTATGCTTGTTATTTTTTCTACATTTTAATATTCACACTTGCACATGCATTATACTAAGTTTCGGTCCATTTTGGGAGACCTATTTAGCTATTATTATCAATAAATGAACTCTATGGGCCAAAATTTGGAAACCTATTGTTGGTTGTGGAGACTTATTATCTTCCTTATTCATAGGTCCTGTTTAGGCTGCATTTGGAACCCATTTCCTGGCAGGGTGTGGGGGTATTTCCCCCACACATATGGAGCTAGGGGGCTCCAAGGAGGGCTGATGACACTTTATGGATACCCCCCTAGTGGGGGTTCAGGGGAGATTCCCCTTAAGAGAAATTTTTGGGAAAATGTCATTGTAAAATATTGTAATTTCATAGTCAATATGGACCATTCATTATAAAGTCACAGATCTGACGATAGAAGTTATGTTAGGATTTTTTTTCCCTAGAAGGAAACCCTATTTTATGAGGAATTGTATTGTGACTATGTAGGTGACTGAATATTTATATTCTTAGAGAGGAGAGTGTGAGAGAAAGAAGATGAAGGTACAGTGGGTGTGTTGTAGGTTGTATCCCTTCATTTTGATGGATAATAATAAGGGAAGGACTAACAATTTATCTGGTGGATGTAGCCCACACAGGGTGAACCATGTATATTTGTGTCTCTATTGTATTGTGTATCTTCTTTGTTTTATTTATGCATCTGTTTTATTTTATTTCTTTGCAATATTGTTTTTCTAACACCTATATCATGGCTACTTGTCTCATGACTAAGATTGTTGGGTGAGGATGCTACAGATCTATTCTACACTAAGAAGTTGAAATAATTTTTTATATAGTAGTCTAAACAAGTGCTAGTGGAGGTATTCAACAAACTAATTACTCACTATGTAATATCATATTCTTTCCTTCACTTCATAACAAATAATAATAAAGAATTTGAATTTCAAAGGGCGGAATGCAAATGAAAATAAACATACAACTTTTTCCTATAGAAATATGAAACTTGTAAGTGACTAATCAATGTTATATCATATTAAAGTTAAAGTTGCATGAGGAAAAGTCACAAGGGGAATATATGAAAGTGTTGGAGAATTTGTTAGGTACCTAACCTCCCTAACCTCTCACGTAGGTAGAATAATATATTTTACATGTAATAATGGCCAATATTAATAAATAAGGCCTAGTAATAAGGTGAAAAAGTCAAATGAAAGAAGACCTAATAGAAGCTTCCACTTCTAGAAAGATCTTACTCTAGATTTTTCTTTTGGTAGATGGATTTAGTATAAATAGGAGTCGAGGGAAAGACAAGTTTTTTCTTGAGAATTATTGTAATAGAGCACTTCTTTGCTGGAGGTTTCCCCCTCGAAGAGGCAAGTGAACATTTCTCCCATTTAAATAAAGGTATCATTTTGATGTGCTATTCTATATATTCTACTCTTCCATTGGTAATTTATATGATATTCATGTTTCTGCTCAATATAACATAACCATGTTAATAACAAGTGGTATCAAAGAACTTTCCTGGGAAGTAATTGTGAGTTATTTATTCCAGTGTAGAGACTTGTTTCAGCATCTTTAAACTACAACGATTTATCATTCAACTCATAAATCCGTGATCGGAGAAGAATACATGAAAGAAATACAAGAGTATTTTAAGATCACATTGTTGGACACCCTTGTAATCCTTGTTAGTACATCTTCGAGTGGTATTGCATTAGAAAACACGTATATATGGACTTTCCTAAGTATCATGAACCCAACTATAGATCAACTTATCGATTTCCTGACTGTTATAGTGCCATCGATAATATCACTTGGGAATATACTCTCTAGTGCTTGGGTAATCAGATAGTATGGATAAGGGTATGTTCTACCCTGCTTAGTTGGTTCCCTTACATATTGGGCCGAGTAATACTATTAAATCCCACACATATATGAAAGAGCTATAACACAGGTCAAAACCTTGTCTGTAGGAACCCTGAACACCCTAACCCTTGGGATGGAAACATAAAAGAAACGGAATCGACAAGATTTTTTGTCATACAACCTTGCATCCTGCATTCTGGTTGTGAAATTACTACACATTTATTGTTGTTAATAATGTGGGCATTTAACCATTGTAGTATTATTTAGATTAAAGAATAACTCCGCAGAAGTTTTCTTTTAAAAAATTCTAGGTCTTTTCTGCACCCTTATTTGAGGCCTATCTGATTGGATTCCTCTTTTTGTCCTAATCACAATGATACCTATCATTTTTTATCCTTTTTTTTTTCTTTTGGTCCCGAGCCCCCTCCCGACACCCTTATTTGGGACCTATCCCATTGGATTCCCCTTTTGTCTCTGATCATCATGATACCCTTCACCTATAACCAATTTATGTTCAAAACCACCAACCCCCTTCCTATGCCCCCTTTCACCATGGCCCATAACTACAATTAGGACCTTCAATCACTCTTCAATACCTTGTTGATGCAGGAGAATCACAAGGCGTGCAAGCATAGCCAGCAGCGAGACAACGCGGAGATAAGAGACAGTTGGAAAAGCACTAAGCACATTTTTTGAAAATGTT
>CBVK0100135565.1:0-14318 GCA_900067695.1 Picea abies
AGGGGGCTCTAGAATGGAACCTCAGTCGTAGATCTGGATGGGTGGACTCTGACCATCTAGATCTGCTCGCCGCTTATCCTACAGCATATTCATGTCCTATTTTAAGTTGACATCTCATCTCTACATCTAACGGTCATTACAGACGCTGAGATTCCCCGAAAGAATATTGTCTATTCATCGGGGTTTATCATCATGAGAATCCAGACTCTTGATCATGGGACTCCCGAATCCTCGATCCTCGGTTTCCTGATGTAGTTAATATCTCGACACGTGGCCTCCATCAATCGGACGGCTCAGATCTACTCCAGGGTTTCCACCATGGAAATCCCGAACTCTTATCAACAGGAATCCCGATTCTTTGATTCCTGATGAACCAATTCACCGATATGGTCCCTTACGTGTTATCCCTCCTGGGATAGACCTTTTGGGTCCATACGACCTCCCTCTGTATGACCGCATTCATACACCTATTGGGGCTTCGGGGTTTCAAATGCTGACAAGTATTTTCCCACGGGATTGTTGATCCCTCAAATCTCGATTCTTCGATAGACTGACAGTTGGCCCCATGATGGCTCCTTCCTCCTTGTCAGGGTTTCAGACTTCGTGATTCCGAAATGCCCAAACCTCTTGTCACTAGGATTCCCGATATCCCAATGACCAAAATGTCGATAGATGACTTCCTGTCGGGACTTTCCTCGATGGCTCCGATTGTTGCCGCGTGTCCTCCTCTAATGGACGGTCCTAGTTAACTCTTGGGGTTTCACAAATTCTGATGTCCTGGATGCCTCGTCCCTAGGACTCACGAAAGGCCGAACTCTGACTCCCTTCAGATCTCTTGACACACGTCTTAAGTGAATGGACGGTCTAGATCACTCCTCACATTTTCGAGACTTCTGATGTCGCGACTTTCACGACCTCAAGAACTGCAATTTCCTGAATTTCGATATCCCGACTCCCGACGCCTCGATCTCTGCCACATGTCTCCACTGACAAACAGTCCAGATCGTTTCTAGGTAATTTCCCATGGAAATTCCTGATCTCATGTCGTCGAGACTTCCGATTTCTCGATATGTGAAATCCTGATGACCATGCCTCTCGTCGGGACTTTCAACCTCCTATTCACGAGGGCTTAACTCCCAGGCATCTCTTAACAGATCCAATGGCTCCCCGGTTCTTCGGCCAAGATCTGATGGCTCATAATGGTTCCTACCCATGTATTCTTCCACAACTCCCTAGGCATGGAAAAGATCCACGGTCCAGATACTCTCATGAACCTTGGGGATCTACGGTCCTAAAATCTTCGCTACCAACGAAGACACAAGAAAACCCAGTGGTAAGACATTTAACACCTTACTTCCTCCTACTAATCTAACGATCGTGGGTGACCGCAGATTCCCCGATGAAATCTCATCTATCGATCACCACCTATCAAGGTTAAGGCCCTTAACACTTCTTCCTCTCCTTTCAATCTGACGGTCGTGAGTGACCACATATCTCCCGACGGAGTCTCATCCATCAATTCAATCATTTCTCCTCATACAGAGTTACTAAGGCTTTACGCCTTCACATTTACCTTCCGAGTTCTTGAGGGGTTATTCAAGGAAGGTATTTCTATGGGGAGGTTTACTCAGGGTACTACCTGAGCTATATAAGGATGTCGTCTTCTCGAGGACTAGACGTGAAGTCTGAATTTGATCAATACGAACGCAACTTACAAATTCATGAAGACATAAAACATACGTAGTCTTTCCATCTAAATATACAGCTACTAGTACTGATCAAAACATCATGCAGTCATTCTTATAATGAAATCGTTCACAGTTTCACATCTTATGAGCATAATTATTAGAATAAATACATATGTTTATATATCAAGATGTCATAGGCAAAAAACTTATCAGAGATAACACCAGGGTCAAGCAACTGCTGAGAAGGGTGCTCGTTTCCACCCAACCGTAGGCTTAGCGATTCCCAATGGATTTACCACTAGCCACCCCCGAGCTGAGACCACGATACTCTGAGACTGCGTCTCTCTATCTGCCAGTGACTAGGAGTGAAGGTTGCAATCCTTCCTCTCTACTATCACTCACTCTACATCATGCCAGAGTTCCCCTCGCGTCTACCCCCGCAATCGCTTCTACCATACGCCTTATCCTCTTGCGAGGTTTCCTGTGGCACGATTACCCTCGTGCTGATCAGGCCTGATGGCTCTACGGATGGGTGGTTCACCATCCCATCCCTAATTAAGCCATCCACCTACCAGCCTGTGAGACATTAAATTCGGGGTCAGTGAGCCGCTTTTGGTTCTCTGGGCCAATGGAGTCCAAATATGGTATTAATTCTCGATAGAAGTTAACGCCACCTTTTCAGGTGCCTTCCACCACCATCGTGGTCTCTTTTTCTGCACATCCCCTCTCAGCAGTCCTGCAATAAATTCAAAATGTTATTCACATTCATTGACCTTTTCCTCAAGGTCCATTTACATCACATATTCACATTTATGATTTTTCCATAGTTCTTGGCCAGTCCAGTTATATTTACAAGTTGGGGGAAACAGGGTGTTACAATTCCCTCCCCCTTAAAAAGGAACATCGTCCTTGATGTTCTTATCTACTAACATGAATGGTATGTACAGAAGTAAACAAAATCGGATATGCCTACCTCATGGAATCCTCCATTTCCCATGTAGCCTCATCTGGGCCAAAATGTTTCCACTGCACCTTGACATGTGCAATGGTTCTGTTCTGGAGCGGGTTTACTTTCTGTCCAATATGCATCGGGGTTCTAGTAGAAATTCTCCCTCTGGTTCCACCTGGATCACAAACTATTCAATTATATGATCAGCATCATGTACATATTTCTTCAATAATGAAAAATGGAAAACATTATGTTCTTTTGTTGTGGGAGGAAGTGCTAGCCGATAGGCTACAGGTCCCACTCTATCTAGAACCTCAAAGGGTCCACAATACTGGGGTACCAACTTGGCACAAGATCCCATTTTCAGGGAACTCCTTTTGGGCTTAATTATGAGATATACATGATCTCCCATTTTGAACTCTCTTGGAGTTCTCTTTTGATCAGCATAACTTTTCTGTCAGTTCTGAGCGACCTTCAGATTTTGTTTTATCTGAGTCACTTGTTGTTCCATTTATTTCAACATGTCGGGTCCAAAAGAAATCCTATTTATAGGATTACTCCAGCTGACTGGAGTATTACACTGTCTACCATAGAGAACCTCGAAGGGACTCATCTTTAAGGATGCTTGATAGCCGTTGTTGTAGGCAAATTCTACCAATGGCAGGTAGTCTTCCCATTTCCTGGGTTGATGCATTACATGCATCCTTAACATATCCTCTAATATCTGGTTTACTCTTTTTGTCTTCCCATCGAGTTGAGGGTGATAGGCGGTACTAAACGACAATTTGGTCTCTAAACCCGTCATCAATGATTTCCAAAAATTTGAAGTAAATTTTGTGTCTCTGTCAGATATTATCTCTTTCGACATACCGTGCAGTCGGAACACCTCTTTCATGAATACCTAGGTGATATCTATCGCCTTGCAGGTCGATTTGATGGGGATGAAATGAGTAGACTTTCTCAGTTTATCGACCACCACCATAATGGCATCATTCTATTTGGTTGAAGTTGGTAATCCAGCGATAAAATCCATGGAGATGGTTTCCCATTTTCATTCTGGGATGGGTAAAGGGTGTAATAGTCTTGTTGGGTGTCGATGTTCTGCTTTAACCTATTGGCACTCTATGCATTGGGCCAAATATTTGGCGATGTCCTTCTTCAGTCCAGGCCAACAAAATTGTTTTCGGGTGGAAGTAATCATTTTCTGGTATCCTGGGTGACCAATGTAGGGTCTTTTATGTAGTTCATCCATGATGAACCTCTTCAAGTCGTCACTATTGGGAATGTACAGTATATCTCTGTAAGTGAGCAGTCCTCCTTCGGTCATCTGATATCTTGCATTTTTTTCTCCAGCGGGTTCTTGCTGTAGGTACAGGGTCACATTTCGAACAAAGAGATCTGTTTCTTGTGCCTTTTTTACTCTATTCTTGACATCTGTCTCGCAGGTACTCACCACTGCTAGGTGAATTGTTCTCATGCTTCTATTGAGGGCATCGGCCACTCTATTTTCATTCCCTTTGATGTGTTTGATTTCAAAATCAAATTCGCTAAGGAGGGCCATCCATCTAGCTTGTCTGGCATTGAGCTTTGGTTGGTCGAAAAAATACTGTAATCCACAGTGATCTGTCATAAGTACAAATTTTCTTCCCAAGAGGTAATGCCTCCACATTTTTAAGGCATGCACTATGGCAGCCAGTTCTAGATCATGAGTCACATAGTTGACCTCATGTTCATTCAATTTTCAGGAATCATAGCAGATCACCTTTCCTTCCTGCATAAGGACTCCTCCGAGCCCTTCCTTACAGGCATGTGTGCACACAAGGAAGTCAGCTTCTGGGTCAGTGATTTTCAGCATGGGTGCATGGGTCAGGAGATGTTTCAGGGTTTGGAATCTTTCTTCACATTGTTGTGTCCACAGGAATTTTTTCCCCTTCTTTTGGAGGGCATTGATTGGACAACCAATCTTGGAGAATCCTTTTATAAATATCCTATAGTATCCCACCAATCCTGTAGTGTCACTTTTCACTATCAAGGCTTTCAAACCTCTCACTCTCCAATCTGTACATGGAATTTTACATAAAACATACAGAATTGTATAATCACATGCGTAATAGCAAAGAGATACATTTTAATTCTCAGAATAAACATATAGTTACTGCTATAATTAGACAATCCATAGCTTTCAACAGTAATTCATTTACATAGCAGAAAACATGATAACATATCCAGTACATTCATGATAAAATGTGGTAAAAATATAATTAAACACTTATCTTGTGAGAGTGGAGAAATCCACCAACCAAATGCAAGCCTTCCATGAACCTCCCAGCTGTAGACCGCACTGCTCCTCAAAAAAACAGTGGGTCATCTCTGAGCTGGGACTGAGCTCCACCCCAGGGCAAGGAATCCAAACTCAGGTTGAGGTTACAGGGAATTCAGTCACACACAACCACCAGGAAGAATGCTCTCCCAGGAATATCCCACGCTCAATGCCCACAGACCCTATTTCCCCACATGCCTATTCCACCCCAGGAGAGTGCACCTTCTCTGTCACCTGGACAGTCCTTCGGCTGCTAGTCTCCCTTACCTTGGGTTTCAGGAATAGACCAGACCGAAAGTCTCCGGGTTCTCTAGCAGCTATAGGGTTCCTTCCAAGAGCTCTCTCCTTCCTCTGCACACTCTCTCACCTGGAGAGAGTCGCTCATAGGCCAAAAAGCCTCATGCAGTCCAAAACTGCGTGCCACAAAAAACACAGGGAAAATGGACACAGGCTTCCCAAGAACCGATTCAGCGGTCACAGGATATTCTCACCGTCAAGATTTCAGAATAGGACTCCACGCACAAGCTCACTCCGCTTTTCCTGGGAAAACAAAGAATCTTCAACGAAATTGACATGGACATTTCATTCAGGGAATGCACACACTAGTTTTCTCTCACAGACAGACTCCACGGCTCTGAACAAGGGTAAAAACAAATTCTTCAGCACCCAACATAGGCTTCCTCTCTGTAACAGACATACACAAGGTCTCTTGCAGACTGGCTCATACCACTCCTGCTCAGGGCAGTCTGGTCGAATGGAGGAGGAGGAACCCTTCTCACGGCTCATCCCAGCCTTTTAGTGCATGCGCCAGGGTTGACACTTGTCACCCATGGGACTGCATGTGTTCCACCAGCATGCGTTCCTCCCATCACTTGGAAAATCATCTGTCCTTCCAAAAGGACTTAGGATAAAAACATATGATGCACATATCTTTTGAAATAATATTAAAATATTATTTCCAGGCTTAAGCCCCCTAGGCTTAGTCCCTAGGATCAACACTTAGCCCCTTTTCCCACCTTCCAAACCCTAGTTCCTTGCCCACTCTGTGGACGCTCAGTCCCCCTTCACTCATTCATCGTGGTCGGTCTGCAATAGCAATGTTTATATTTTATTGATTATTCTGCATACATACAAGTACAACAACAAGCTCCTGGCCCTCAAACACTTAGGCTTCCTGGCCTAACAAACACATAATCCTTCCAACTTATACATAACTTGGCTCACCAGCCTATAGAGCACATTTACAAGTCATTACATCTATCATGATCTGTAATGAGGCTTGGCCTTGGGGACACTACAATCCCCCTCCCCTTATTTTTGCACTGTCCTCAGTGCAACTTTCACACATCATCAACAAGATTTCCAAAATCTTCAAAAATATGCGGGTATTACACTCGTATAGCATCCTCATTCTCCTATGTCATGTCCTCTGGACCGTACCAGGTCCACTGGACCTTTACAAGCTCTATAGCTTGATTCCAGAGTT
Source organism: Picea abies (assembly GCA_900067695.1). Classification (NCBI taxonomy): domain Eukaryota; kingdom Viridiplantae; phylum Streptophyta; class Pinopsida; order Pinales; family Pinaceae; genus Picea; species Picea abies. The sequence continues at coordinate 6,444 of CBVK0100135565.1, forward strand.
GTTTTCTTTTCCTATCCCCTTGCAGGACACTTTTTGGTTCCACCTGAATCACATTCCAATCGATTACATGATTAGCATCAGGTATATATATTTCTTAAGTAATGAAATATGAGACACCTTAGGTACAGTCGTGGGTGCAGTAATGCAACCATATATGCAATGTATATGTATGTATATACAAACAATTCAATAACATTAAAACTGTATACATCATACACATCATATAATAAATAGAGAATTGTACTTATCTTTTGAGTGAGAAGACCTCCCACCCCGGAGCAGAGCTATGACTCCATCAGGAAATGGCTTCCCAAGATAGCCATGGTCCACAATCCTTATCCACCTAGTCTAGGCCAAGGTACCAGACCTCAACAACACTCCAACCATTCAAACCTCGGCAGTACTCCAACCAACGGTCTCTCTTTCCCCACATGCCTGTTTCACCTGGGAGTATACACCTTCACAAGCACAGTCCATCAGTGTTACACCTCCCTTCCTTGGGCTTGGAAACAGGCCGGACCGGAAGTCTTAGAGCACCGTGGCTTTGGAAGCTCAAACTTCCCTCAAAGGTTTCCAAGCAGCATCTTCCCGAGATACTCTTTGTAGCCAACAATTTAACTTTTATCAACATCATCTCATCTGTGTCAACCACATGCAGTTATCATGAGAGAACATACAAGAATTCATTTAGTAATTCCAATTAATTCGAAAGGAAATTCAACTTATATTCCCAAAACATGACATCCTATTTCATGATTCAACTTGGTTGTTTCCACATTATGAATGCAGTCATCCCTATGATTTTTCCACAGGCACAAAACTGCCTACAATTTTCCTACAAGACTTCATCTTGCATACTGCCAACAAATTGTCGGTATTTTTTGTACATCATAATTCAATATGTACAACATCTTATGCAATAATCTTAAAATTTCTGCACCTGGCAATTCAATCACAATTACCAAACAACTTGACCAATAGAATGAATCGTCATTCTATGCATATGCATGTCCACAGTTAACAACAGTAAGTTCATTATTTCAATTTTTTGAACACAAAATTTTATGTAGTCTCCATTCTTGTGACTACTTGACTTGTAACTTTCCTGTTGCAGTGTTTAACAGTTCCTGAAATGTTCTCAATTTCAAGGGTTAGCAACATTTCAACCATCAACATAATTATCTCCATGCAATAATATATATGCATGTACTTACCAAACATATTCAACTCTTTCACTTAGTATGCAATTATATCACTTATTATGCACGAGTGTGATTCTCAATGCATTCTTATTCAGTGCACCTTGCATTGAATTACATAATGCTCTCTATCTCAATGATGTATCTCACCATCCATGGGTTGGAATTCTGGCCAATGTGTTGCCACAATCTTTATACACTTCCCTTTATCTTTCCAATTAATTGGATTCCTTCCTTTCCGACCCGAACACTACACCAAGAATATAATTTTGCGGTGTCCATTAGTGTTAGCAAAAAGGTTGCAACCCAAGTTTATTTAAAAGTAGGAAGATTTTAGTACTTGGTGTGGCTCATAATCTTTCCATATCTATACCTTTCCATATCCAACCATGTCCTGGTCTCATACATGACTAGCTTTTTGGCATTCATTCTTGTAATAAATTCTTATCTTTTAATTCTTTGGTTATTACCCCATAACCAAATTAACATGACATTCTACTATGTCGATGTGTGCATTCAAAAGCTAAAAAGATTTGAATTAACACAGGCCTACAGCCTTTACCACATCCGGTGCTATGCATTCAAACAATATATTTATGTGATTTAATAACATAGCTCTGGTTGAGGAAATTCTTACCATAATTTCCTTTCAACAATTATGCAAAAAGAGTGATAAAACTCTTACCTGCATGACTGCCATTAAAATTATTCTACCTGAATACCTGATAACAGTAGAAGCTTTCATGTTTCTTTTATCAATCTTATAACCAACATTTCAGCTTTCTGTTGCTTTCTTCATTATGCAACAACATTACCAACAACGCGTGCAACTTGCAAGCATTCTTTCCTCTGGTTGTCCCAACGAGCCAAAACATACTCGCTTATATAAATTGCAACAACTTCTTTCTCCCTTTAACACTTTTTCTTGTGGATCCCAAAAGCATTCAATTCTTCCAGGATTCCTGAATCTTTTTATGCTCTTCACTGTAATCATTGTGCATAATTATTCCTGCCCCAAGCACTTTCAATGCAGTTTCCCCACCTCAGCAGGGTCTGCTAACCTCCCAATGAATGGGTCTTCAGCTCTCTGAGTTGGAGCAACTCTTCGGGTTCCTACTAGAACCTTCATGCAACAAAACCACAAGCCTTGCGCGAAAACTCTCCTACGAGCACTAGCGGTGGCACCAGTTTCTCCCACATGGCTACCAGCTATGACCACATGCCTATCTAGAAGGCGTTTCGGAACTTCTCGTACCGGGTGTTTCAATATGAGTCACCCTCGACTCTCTCTATCCCAAAATAAGAAACAAGAGTCTAGCACGTGCTAGCTCTTCCTTTAACTTCCACCAGCATGACCTCTAGCTATGACCTGGGGCACCAACTTCTGAATGCTACGTAACTTTACCCTTTGCAAACTTCAAGGATTAGCTCTCCTCCTTTCTCCCGAGGTCCAAACTCTCGAACTCCATTTGCCTCAGATCAAGGTCCACAGCTTTCCAGATTCGATGGTCCAAATCAATTCCTCATGAATTGACAATTCATGTTTCGGGGTTTGGAAAAATAGTTTTCCCTCTTTTCTTCTGGTCTCTAGTTTTCTGAAATCCACTTGAGTCAGATATAATGACTCAAAGCTCCTCGTAATCCACCGACATGGATCCTTTTTCATGAATCACGACTTCACGGTTCATGAATTAGAAAATAGTTCTTTTCCCTTTTCAACTTCCATATTCATAGAATTCCAGTGTGTCATATCAACAACTAACACTGGTCGTGAATCAATGGTCTATATCTCTCCTCGCAAATCGAAAGTTCACATTTCAGGATCTTCGAGAACAAATTCCTTTGTTTTTCCAAACTTTGGATTTTCCGATTTCCCGATGAAAGAAATCAACGGTTCGATATTCCTTGAGATCAACGGTTCAATACCTCCCCTGAGTTTTCGAGTATTAAACAACTTTTAGTGTTATCCTCCTCGCAGTTAGCTGGATCCGACAACTCACGGGTTTTTATCACTTCTTCCTGGAAGCGCTCCACCGTCCGATTCTACCCTTGGTAATCTCTTTCGCGATTCAGGAGTTGGAGTGACGAAGAATTTGGCTTGCGCTTCAAGTTCATGATCCCTGAATTCATGAAATGATCCAACGGTTCAAAACCAACCGTGATCAATGACCCACGTTTACTTTGAATCCTAGCGTGGCGAGTTTCTCCACCCACTAACCACCTTCCAACTTTTGGCTATCTTACGGTCCCCACGATTTCGCGAGTTCTCCACGGAGAATTATGCCCGTTCATTCCAATATTCAATGACTTCTTTCCAAATATCTTGGGTCAATTCTTTTGGAATTGACTTCCTCCCTAACTTGAAGGATCACGAATAATTCGACGGTGTTTTCCTTCCCAAGCTTTGGTTAATGAAATTTTAACTTTACCTTGCCGCACACTTGCGCTCGGCATGCGAACTTGCACTGTTTCTCTCTGAGATTTTAACTGACTCAGTCTCAAAGGGACTTGACCCTTCTATGCTTTCTGAAAGACTTTCTGGTGCCCATCTGGCACCCTCTATGCTCGTCTCCTGGAATCTTTCGAACTTAAAAAAAGTTCCCTCTATAAGCACTCCTTACACTGGATTTGCACACTCTACTAACTAAAGCTCTACGCTATCTCTTCTGAGCTTTGTTTTCTGAACTGGAAGCATTATGTGTCTCTTCCATTTCTTTTCACTTTGTGGAAATTCCAAAACAGTTCTAGCACTTGTCAACTTTCTGCAATACAATGCTCAGATGACTAGAATTTGTCAAGCCTCCATTTCTTGACAATTCCTTCATCCTTCCTAAACAATCCAACTTATGAAAATGTTTCAATTTCATGAATTTTCTGAGCTATGCTCAACTCTGTACTTTTCGGGTGTTCGAAACTTCAGTTTTCAGTATTTTGTAACTTTCAGAACCTTGAGTTTTGGGGTTTTGTAGTTTCGGTACTGGATAACTCCCGTTTCACTCTCCTTCCCCACCCCCGACTTTCGAAATTCTGATTTACCTTATTCTACGAGTCTACAGCAAAGCTGTCGCCCTCAACCGTAGTGGTATGTGGTGTGTTTCGGAGGATCCTCGTCACCTTCGGTGACATCATTAGGGTCCCACCACTCTTGTCTTGTATTCCCACTCGCTGGCACGTGGTACTCTTCATGTGTCTACATGGCACATCTCCTGATTGAAGCTTCAGGTGTCGGGGTTTCGTGATCCCCGACGACATGAGTTCCTGCCCCCACAAACTCCCGATCCTGATTTTCTGATGTGCCTTTGCCTTAGCCCCCCAGCTATGTCGAGGTCCATGTGACCGCCTCTCATAAGACCACAGTCTTTTACTCTTATCGAGGTTTTGGACTTCCAAATGTCCAAATGCACATGTCCTCAAGATTCACGATTCTCTGAATCCTGATGCGTCCTTCAAACGTTAGCCCTCCTGGCTTAGCTCTTGGTCCACGTGACTTCTACCCTGTGACCGTATTCAAACTTCTCGTCGGGGTTTCGGGGTTCGGAGTTTCACAATGCATGGACTTCTTGTCCCTGCAATTCCCGGTTCTCCGAATCTCGGTTTCCAATGGATGACTTTTCTATCGAGAGTTTCCCCGATTGCCTGGATTACTACCACGCACCCACAACAAATGGACTATCCTGATTCAATCTCGGGACTTCAGGACTTTTGAATCACCGATGACAAAATCCTTTTTCAATTCAAAACCATGGCAGCCTATATACCGACGGGTCACTCGATCTCCACCACATGTCTCAACTGTTGGACGGCTCGGATCAAATCTCGAGACTTCGCCTGGTGCAAGATCAAAAATGCTCACCTATGTGAGTCTGGGTGTCCGGATCTCCAATGACCACATTCCCAATCTGGGATGACCATGCGACACGTGCCCTTCATCTTTCGGATGGTCTGGATCTAAATCAAAACTTTTGCCCCTAGTCTCTGAGGTTTAACCTCCGGACATCTCCCGACAGATCCTATGGTTGACGGGTTTTCCGGCCGAGATCTGACGGCTCGGACGGTTCCTAACCAACTCGGAATTTTGCATATCGCGATTTCCACATTTCCTATGTACTTCAAAAGGAATTTTAATTCCTACGTACACTTTTTCAGATCCGACAGTCACGAGGGCTCGCCTTCCCTCCCAAACAGATCCTAAGGTTCAAACACCATTGGTGTAGAGACCCGTCTTCCCGTGGCCATAGACCACACCAGCCTGCGGTTTCATAGCACCTCTATACTTCCTGAGTTCTTAATAAAACTCATCAAGTGTCTCCTTGACGCTTCGGAGCAAACCAGGGTCCGAAATTGGTCCTCCCAACTCAATTTCCCCTCTCATTCTCAGTGCAAAGACCGCTCCACTGGCCCATCTAGGCACAGTGTCGAAACCTTGGCTCTGATACCAAATTGTAGTGTCACTTTTCACTACCAAGGCTTTCAAACCTCTCTCTCTCCAATCTGTACATGGACTTTTACATAAAACATACAGAATTGTATAATCAAATGCGTAACAATAAAGAGATACATTTTAATTCTCAGAATAATCATATAGTTACTGTTATAATTAGACAATCCATAGCTTTCAACAGTAATTCATTTACACAGTGGAAAACATGATAACAGATCCAATACAGTCATGATAAAATGTGGTAAAAATATAATTAAACACTTATCTTGTGACAGTGGAGAAATCCACCAACCAAATGCAGGCCTTCCACGAACCTCCCAGTCGTAGACCGCACTGCTCCTCAACTCAACAGTGGGTCACCCTGAGCTGGGACTGAGCTCCACCCTAGGGCAAAGAATCCAGACTCAAGCTGAGGTTACAGGGAATTCAATCACACACAACCACCAGGAAGAATGCTCTCCCAGGAATCTTCCACGCTCACTACCCACAGACCCTCATTTCCCACATGCTTGTTCCACCCCAGGAGAGTGCACCTTCTCTGCTACATGTCCTTTGGCTGCTAGTCTCCCTTTCCTTGGGTTTCAGGAACAGACTGGACTGGAAGTCTCTGGGTTCTATGGCAACTACAGGGTTCCTTCCAAGAGCTCTCTCCTTCCTTTGTGCACTCTCTCACCTAGAGGGAGTCGATCAAAGGCCAACAAGCCTCATGCAGTCCAAAACTGTGTGTCACAACAAACACAGGGAAAATGGACACAGGCATCCCAAGAACCAGTTCAGCAGTCACAGGATGTTCTCACCGTCAAGATTTCAGAATAGGGCTCCACGCACAAGCTTTCTCAGCTTTTCCTGGGAAAACAGAGACTCTTCTCTGAAATTGACATGGACATTTCGTTCAGGGAACACACACACTAGTTTTCTCTCACAGACAAACTCCACAGCTCTGAACAAGGGTAAACACGCATTCTTCAACACCCAACATAAGCTTCCTCTTTGTAACAGACATACACGAGGTCTCTTGCAGAATGGCTCATACCGCTCCTGCTCAGGGAAGTTCGGTCGAATGGAGGAGGAGGAACCCTTCTCACAGCTCGTCCCAGCCTTTTAGTGCATGCACCAGGGTTGACACTTGTCACCCATGGGACTGCATGCGTTCCACCAGCACGCGTTCCTCCCACCACTTGGAAAATCACGTGTCCTTCCAAAAGGACTTAGGATAAAAACATATGATACACATATCTTTTGAAATAATATTAAAATATTATTTTCAGGTTTAAGCCCCCTAGGCTTAGTCCCTAGGCTCAACACTTAGCCCCTTTTCCCACCTTCCAACCCCTAGTTCCTTTCCCACTCTGTGGATGCTCAGTCCCCCTTCACTCATTCATCATGGTCGGTCTGCACCTGGCGGTGTTTATATTTTATTGATTATTCTGCATATATACAAGTACAACAGCGGGCTCCTAGCCCTCAAACACTTAGGCTTCCTGGCCTAACAAACACATAAGCCTTCCAGCTTATACATAACTTGGCTCACCAGCCTATAGAGCACATTTACAATTCATTGCATATATCATGATCTGTAACGAGGCTCGGCCTTGGGGACACTACAAATCCCATAAAGGATATGATGTCTAAGACATCCTTTGGGGTAGGTCATTCCATGATAGACCTGATCTTGTCAGGATCTACTGCTACCCCTTCCTCGTACAGAACATGTCCCAACTAGTGTATTTGCTTCTGAAAGAAGTCACATTTGTTGAATTTGGCATAGAGTTGATGCTCTCTTATCACTTGTAGCACAAGTCTAAGGTGCTCTTCATGTTCTTCTCTATTCTTAGAGTAGATTAATATGTCATCAATGAAAACTAGTACAAATTTATCTAAAAATTTATTGAGTACATTGTTCATTAATTTATTGAGTACATTGTTCATTAAGCACATGAAAGTGGCAGGGGCATTGGTTAACCCAAATGGCACTACCACAAACTCATAGTGACCATACAGTGTCCGAAAAGTGGTTTTATGGATGTCTTCACCCTTGATTCAGACTTGATGGTATCTCGGCCTCAAGTCAATCTTTGAGAAAATAGACGTGCCTCCCAACTGATCGAATAGATCATCGATCATGGGCAAGGGGGAATTGTTCTTTATGGTTACTTTATTAAGTTGTCTATAATCTATACACAGTCTAAGGGTGCCATCCTTCTTTTTCACAAACAGGACTGGTGCTCCCCATGG
>CBVK0100135566.1:0-14318 GCA_900067695.1 Picea abies
ATTCTTCTGTTGAGTTATCTATTACTCCTTTATCCTTTCCCTTTCTTAAGTCAACTTAAAAATATAACTTTTAACTTCTTGACTTTACCCCCTTCAGTGTGAGACTATGACCTAGTGGGGGTGCCCAGGCCACTGAGTCTCCTCCTCACCTCTCTAAGAGGTGGGGGAAATTACATCTGTAAACATCATCATTAGTCCCGCTTGAGACACATCTGGCACCATCATTGTTATTCTTTGAAATTCCTCTATATAGATCTTTGGTGACCCAGTTTGTCTGAGTTGTGTGAGTTCCCTGAAATGTAGCTCTGGATATCCCTAATCGAATCTGTCCATAAGTCTCTGAGTGAACTATGTGTAAGAAGTGATCTGGTTATGACCCAAGGTAGTAAAACCATGATACCACTAGTCATGAGCTTTTCCCTCCAACTACATGGTGGAAAACTTGATGGCATCCATTTCCCTCATTGGGTTAAGCTATAAATAGGTGTTTATCTTATGCACCCAAGCTTGTGCAGTCACCTTGGAAGACCCATCAAAGTATAGAATCTCCATCTTACCTACTCTGTGCTCCAACTCATTGTTGTTCCTGTGATAGTTTTTTGGTTTACCCCTGAATTTGATACCGCAATATTGGTCCAATGTAACTTGTCTCCTGAATCCTACACTCAATGATTCATATTCCCTGGCATATTCCTCAAATTTTTCTTCTATTTCATTGAAGTGGTTATATTGTGGCTATCCATCCAAGAATGTAGGCATATAAGGTCTAGGCATAACTCCACTGTGTGTTTTCCCCCTAGAAGGTCCCCCTACAAATCTCTATCCCTCTGTATGGTAGTGAAGATCATGCTCATGATAATGTTTAGTTCCCCCATGGGAACCACTGGCTTCCTTGTTTGCATAAATTCTTGGGCCATTTCCCCCATGTGTCATCTGCAACAGGAGTTGTGCAATTTTTCCTTGGTTAGCATTTATTTTTTCCAAGGTTTCCTTCATTTCAACCTGTCCCCTGTGCATTATCTCATGGTTCTCCAGTAGATGGATCTCAAGTGTACAATGTGTATTGTCTATGGAACTTTTAAGCTCCCTTGTTATACATGCTAAAACCTGTGGCTCATTATCCTCACCTAAACCTTCCATTTCTGCCTTCAGTTCACTTGTCTATCTTCTGCGGCTTCCCATATAGATACCACTGAAATTATTCATGTGCTAATCCCCACAAGGTGGGAGGATTTAACACTCTGATACCACTGTAATGTTCCATCTGATTTTTTTTCCCAGAACCAAAGATTGTTTAACTGTTTGTTATTGTTTTAGTGTGTTATGCAGGTTTGTCTCATCAAATTGTGCATTGAGGGTTTATTATTTATAGATTATAGCATGGAGATATAGATCTGAGCATGTAATACAAGAAAATGACGAGATACAAGTAATGAATATCAATATAGAGCCAACAACTTTAGATATGACCTTTATTTAGATAGTAGAGTGATCTTAATACAATAGATATGCAGATCTGGGATAATACAAGAAGAATAACTAAGATGGAATAATGTTTTCTCCAACAAGCTCCAAAACTGAAGAGAATAGCCTCCAAATGCACCACAATAAACTAGAGAAAGGGAAAAGATTAGTTTATTTACCTTCAAGAGCTAGATCCAATCCCCTTGGATGAGTTGCACCCTCTTGGTTGGTTGTAGATATCCAATATTTTTGCCTCCCTCTTAGAAACCTCCAAATGCTACCAAAATTACTAGAACGGTAGATCAGGGCAAGACAAACCCCCTGACATAGTTTCAAGTTGATTGACGAATATCTGACCCCTCAAATGGGTGTATTCTCCTCCTATAGTATGCCCTCCTCCTCTCAAACCCATGCCAAGCTCCAAATAAAATAAATAACAGAGAAACCTCCTCCACAATGGGCTAGAAAGGGTTCCCTAGACCATACAATGAAAACCCAATAGGCCTTAGGCTCCAAAACCTCCTCCTCTCTCTAGATCGAGCCTTTCTTCTTCAGATGGTGCGCCCTCCTACTGGAAACCCCCTAAAGTTGCACAATACCTCTTCTTTTATTGATTGAGTGACATGTACCTATTGTAGAATGGTGAGGGAGGAATATTTCACCTCTGCGACCAAGCTTGGATCAGGATAGGTGGGATCTTTCACCACCAAACTGATCTCTAGGGTTTGTTATCCAAAAACCCTCAAAATGTCTTTGTGCTCAAGAGCCCAAGATTCAAAATGATAATAATCGAGAATGAGTGAGAGATGCGCCCTCCTTTTTCTTTTATACCCTGATCTAATTCTATGTTGATTTAGTTGACCACCTCATGGGGTTAACTTCTTGTTGATGGGTCTTAAATCCCTTTACTCAACAGTAGGAACCAAACCCGCCACCGAGGCCCAATTACACTCTACAGTGTTTGAAATGGAATGGTTCTCCAGATCTTGCGATCCAGACAATTTATCGATGGGCTTTATGTTTTCTTGTGAAGGCTCTCATTTCAGTTAGGACGGTTTTTTTCCTGTATTTCTCTTGGGTGGGGCTGGTATGAGAGATGCAAGCCAGTATAAACCAACTTGAAAAATAATAGGACAAAAGTTTTAACTATTGGGAAGAGGTCGAGCTTGGGATAACTTGCTTCTCAAACATGCAGACAGTGATCCTATGCCAAAGGGCCTAGTACTATTACATTAACCAAATGAGCATCCAATTATTGTCTGAGAGAAACTAATTAACAAAAAAAAAAAAAACCACATATGTAATCAGGATTAGCGTAAGAAAAATAATTCATCTACCATAACATTCATCACATAACAACACAACGATTTATCTTCATCATTAAGCAAATAACATCAAAACATTGCACCGGATAACTTGACAACAGAATTAATTTCTCTTACTCATTTACTGCATCATTCGTGGAACAGGATAGGAAGTAATTCTTCTCCAACTCCAATCACATACATTTGATGAAAATAGCTTGACTTTGGTCCAGAAGGACTTCTCAATTCATAGTAGTCATAATTATCAACAACCAAAAAGAAAGAGTTCTTACAAAAACCATCGACCTTTGACTAATCGGTCGATGTCTCTATTTATAATATAAAATTCAACCAAAATTAACGGCTAAATACAGTTTGAACCAACAAAAAATCGCCACGTGGCACGGTCATCCAATAGTTTCTTTAACAGTTCATCTGGGGTATTTCTTGAAACGGATGACTTTCTTCATATTCAGACCAGCTGATAAACAGATCTTTGCAGGTTTGGGCCCATGGGAACTTGTGTTGTTCCATTAGGGCTACATATACTCCTCTGATATCTACTGCATGCATTCGGTACTTTACCAAACTCACATTTAGTAGTTGCAACATGGTCCGAGATCTGATCGGGTATTTCGTGAATTGTTGCACCTGTCCTGGCTTCGCATCGGCTATCTTCTCGCATTCTTCGGTCCATAGAGATTCTTGTTCGGAGTACAACTTGACCACCTCGCTCGAGTCGATAAAATTATTGGGGGCGCCGCATTAAGGGAACTCAAAATCCCTTATTGCGTCGATGATCCAACTTTGATGTTCCTTACGAGTCCTTTGGCAAGGACACAGGATGAGATCTATTCGGTAATCGGGGAAGATTCTTACCTGTAAATCAAGATAGAGGAATTTTAGCGATTTAAGAAACTTGTGATATGACATAAATAAATCGAAAAGACTAATACCTACCTCTGTAGCCCGCTAGTCTCAATCATTTAATACTTACATGATATCAGTCGCTCCTTCGTATGACCTGTGATGACCTAGACAAAGCCACCGCTCCTTTTGATTAAATGAATTATGTCAGTATATCATGGAATGGAAAATCAAGTACGGCATCCATGAGTGTTTTTTTAAAATCGTCACAGTAATTATTTAACCTTTGGGGCTGAAAAGAGACGTCGAAGGTAAGCGTGCACGTGTATACTCCCAAAAGGTTGGACACCATAAAAGGAAATCCGTTAAATTCCCCCGGAATCCACATTATCAAGCATGTAAAACATCATTCGTTAAATAACAGAGGTCTGGAGAAAGATCGGAAGGGTCATACTGGACATTCTTTGTAACTTCGATCGACGGCATTTACATGCTCTAGATTGCATCCGTCAAACAGTTGTGGTGCATCGAGTCTTTAAACACCATGTCGCGAGGTGCGAGAGTTGCAATGGCATGCTATGTTTCACTCCTTTGTTTTTCTATAAATTCTGGGAGTTATGTGGGAAATCTTACGCTTATGCCGAGCTTATACTCTCAGAAATTCCAGTCTGGTGAATTCATCTTGGTGAAGTCCTGCGTAGACATCCTTTGTCACCTGCGGATGACCAAGTTGTTATGCTGCTATGTAATGGGATCCCCTCCGTGACCATATGCTTCAGTGACTGTATGCTTCAGATATCTCTCCTTATCGATTCTAATCATGTTCTTGTATCCCTTTAGTGGTAGACAAAGGTGTGCCCAGTATGTACTGAAATATCTGTTTAGATTTTCATACCAATCTCGGCTTAACAATAGCCCATATGTCTTAGGGATATCCACCACAATGAAGTCAATCACCTGCATGAAATTAGGATGTGTCGTTATCCTGATCATCACATATTTGAGGTCTCCCATGACCTTGACCTGGGTTTTGTCTAGTTGTATGACATGCTTATCACTTATGAGAGGGACAACACCTAATTTATTACAAATGGCCAAGGGCATCATGACATTAGAAGACGCCACAAAATCCACCAAACAACTGTGAAGATTCCTATTGAAGACTTCAAATGTCAAAAGGAAAGGTGGTACAAAAGGCCTCTCATTCCTACCTCCCGAGTAGGTGTTTACAAATGGATTGCTCATTGGATCTGTTGGGGATAGATTCTTCTTCTGGCCATTTTCCATGGTCGGGTCTTCTACCAAGCTCAAAGCTTGCAACAGAAACTCTTTTTGTTGAGGAATCCTACATATGCCCATAACTGATATATTAGCCTTTAGCTTTTTTGAATCTTCGACTACGTTATGATCTAGTTTGGGGAATTCCTTGGTATGGATGCTTATAGGCTTTTTACCCGGGGAGAAAGGTATTTTCGAGCGATCAGGAGTTAACTTACTCTGCGAGGCCTAGGTGGCATCGACATATTTTGATCCGGATTGGCCTTTAGTACGTGTTTGTACTACTAAAACTTCTGCGGGTTGTTCTTGAAACTCAAACAGATCATATGAAGATGCAATCATGTTGGGATCCCATATCAACATGGTTGTGTCTCGTGGTGGGCCGGCTTCTTCCTGATCGGCAATATTCATGGTCGAACTACTTGACTGTTTGGTCAGTGAGGCTTCGTCCAGAAAATGATTGGCCATTAAATTCATGGCATGGACCCATTGAGGGAATTCTCTTTCAGAGTGGTTCTCCTGGTGATAGGTACAGAAAGAATTAGATGCAACATTCCCTAGGTCAATGTTTAAGTTGGCTGGGGGAGGTTCAATTGCTTTGAAAGGCTAGTTTCTTTTAAAGAAAGGCTTATAGGGCTTCTGGCATTAGTTTGCCTCCCCTGCGCTTCTTTTCATGTCTATAATCTCATTTGATAGTTTATTGACCATGCGCTACAAATATTCTATATCTCCATTACCCTTGTGGGAAGTTTGTTCAGTCGGTTTCCCCGATGGTCTAGTCAAAAGGAGTCCTCTCCTAGGAGGGGGCTGGATTTATTTTCTCACTAGAGAGGCTTGGCCTTCTTTACATCCTTTCATCTGGAATTCTATCATCTTGGCCTCTTCAAAATTCTCCGCAAGGGTTTGCTTGGAGGCTCTTTTAACGAACATAGAAATAGAAGTCGGAAGCACGTTGGCATAAACCTCAATTTGCAACTCTTGAGTGGGTTTCTCCATAGGATGGAACTTGTTTAAGATGGTCATGAATATTTAATTGAAATATTTGACCCTCTCTTTTGGGGTCATGGTGGTTGTGAACAACTCAACCATCATGGCCCCTATAGTAGTTTCTTCCGCAAATTTGTCTAGAAAATCCTTATGGAATTTAGTCCAGCTGGTTATAGATCCTACCGGAAAATTAAAATACCACGTGGAAGCCGATTTTTCAAACGTGTAGAGAAAAGGTCTACATACTACGTCTTCATGTTGAATGTTCATAAGCTTGATCACAAGTATGAATTTCTTGATATGATCTTCAGGCAAACCTGAAGTTTCAAGGTTGTACTTGGGGAGCAGCTTTTTTGGGTGTCAGGGAAGATTGTGTACTCATCTAGGGACGGCCACGGCATCTCCAGCCAACCAAGGCTGGTTGTCTTGAAGTGGAACTTCTCTTTCCTCCTCGTGACCGTTATTCCCTTCCATATCTTTAGAGTCAGAGTCAATCTCTTCTTCTTCTGAAAATTCGTCAGGCTCGAGGATGTCGTCGGTTGGCATCTCGGGTATTAGATCAAGGGGTTCTTGGATTTTGGTGATCATGAAATCTATTAAGTCTACGAAGTGTACGAAAACGTCATCGGGAGTGCTAACCACCAATCTGCTTTGTTGTTTTCTCTGAGGGAGGATGGGAGTTAAGGACAACGTGTTGATTTGTCGAGCATAGGCTCTGGCGGTTCTCCTGAGTTGATTCACTTCCTCGTGAGGGAGGGTGTAAGGTATTTCAGGGTGAAAAGTTTCTTCCTCGATCTGGGGTCAGTTACCCACTTCGGGAGTACTCAGTAAACGTGGGTTGTTTGTTGGATGACTAGCCATGCATGTGGACCATTACGAATATGTAGGTTGTTCGAAATGCTATATAACTTATATATTCAGCCATTCATTCTTAGGACCTCCTTCTAGCGCCAATTATATTGATGGGTCTTAAATCCCTTTACTCAATAGTAGGAACCAAACCCGCCATGAGGCCCAATTAGACTCTGCAGCATTTGAAATGGAATGGTTCTCCAGATCTTGCGATCCAGACAATTTATCGATGGGCTTTGTGTTTTCTTGTGAAGGCTCTCCCTTCAATTAGGACAGTTATTTTTCTGTATTTCTCTTGGGTGGGGATGGTATGAGAGATACAAGCCAGTATAAACCAACTTGACAAATAACAGGACAAAAGTTTTAACTATTGGGAAGAGGTCGAGCTTGGGATAACCTGTTGCTCAAGCATGCAGACAGTGATCCTATGCCAAAGGGCCTAGTACTAATACATTAACCAAATGAGCATCCAATTACTGTCTGATAGAAACTAATTAACAGAAAGAAAACACATATGTAATCAGGATCACAGTAAGTAAAATAATTCATCTACCATAACATTCATCACATAACAACACAACGATTTATCTTCATCATTAAGCAAAGAACATCAAAACATTGCACTAGATAAATTGACAACATAATTAATTGCTCTTACTCATTTACTACATCATTCGTGGAACAGGATAGGAAGTAATTCTCCTCCAACTCCAATAACATACATCTAATGAAAATAGCCTGTCTTTGGTTCATAAGGACTTCTCAATTCATAGTAGTCTCAAAATAATTATCAACAACCATCGACCTTTGACTAATCGGTCGATGTCTCTATTTATAATATAAAATTCAACCGAAATTAACAGCTAAATACAGTTTGAACCAACAAAAAATCTCCACGTGGTGTGGTCATCCAACAGTTTCTTTAACAGTTCATCTCGGGTATTTCTTGAAACGGATGACTTTCTTCATATTCAGACCAGCTGATAAACAAATCTTCACAAGTTTGGGCCCATGGGAACCTGTTTTGTTCCATTGGGGCTACATATACTCCTTTTATATCTACTACATGCATTCGGTACTTTACCAAACTGGTGTTTAGTAGTCGCAATATGGTCTGAGCTCTGATCAGGTATTTCGTGAATTGTTGCACTTGTCTTGGCTTCGCATTGGCTATCTTCGCACATTCTTCAGTCCATAGCGAGTCTTGTTCGGTGTACAACTTAACCACCTCGCTCAAGTCGATAAACTTATCGGGGGTGTCGCATTCAAGGAGCTCAGAATCCCTTATTGCACTAATGATCCAGCTTCGGTGTTCCTTACGAGTCCTTTGGTGAGGCCACATGATGAGCTTTGTTTGGTAATCGGGGAATATTCTTACCTGTAAATCAAGATAGAGGAAGTTTAGCGATTTAAGAAACCTGTGATAGGACATAAATAAATCAAAAAGACTAATATGTACCTGTGTAGCCCGCTAGTCTCAGTCATTTAATACTTAGATGATCTCAGTCGCTCCTTTGTATGACCTGTGATGACCTAGTTGAAGCCGCCACTCCTTTTGGTTAAATGAATTATGTCAATATATCATGGAATGAAAAATCAAGTACGGCATCCATGAGCATTTTTTTTAAATCGTCATAGTAATTATTTAACCTTTGGGGCCGAAAAGAGATGTCGAAGGCGAGCGTGTACGTGTATACTCTCAAAATCTCGAACACCATAAAAGGAAAGTCGTTAAATGCCCCCAGAATCTGTATTATCAAGCATGTAAAACATCATTCGTTAAATAACGGGGGTCTGGAGAAAGATCGGAAGGGTCGTACCATATGTTCTATGTAACTTCGATCGGCGACGTTTACATGCTCTGGATTGCATCTGTCAAACAGTTGTGGTGTGTCGAGTCTTTAAACACCATGTCGCGAGGCGTGAGTGTTTCACTGGAATGCTATGTTTATCTCCTTTGTTTTTCTATAAATTATGGAATTTCTGTGGGAAATCTTATGCTTATGTCAAGCTTATGCTCTCTAGAATTCTAGTCTGGCGAATTCATCTTGGTGAATTCTTACGTAGACATCCTCCATCACCTGCGGACGACCAAGTCGCTACGCTGTTGCGTAATGGGATCCCCTCCAAACATAGGACGGGGTCCACGGGGTAGCTGGAGTGCCAGGTTTGAGCCCCAGCGTGCCTGGGATTCTTTCTGGTCAGCTTCCCATGTCCTTGAAAGTCCAACAGGAGGTGCATATTTTGGCTCGGAGATGGTATCGGCATCCTCAGTGGAAATTGAAGCTCAAAAGGATGCGTTTGAGAAAGATATGTTGATAAACGCGCATTCTCATGAGAAAAAACTACGGATAAGAGGAAGGCCTAGTAAAATATCGAGCAAAGGGGAGGAAAACCACCTTTCAGTTAGGCTAAGTGTATGTCCAGCCCCTGAGGGGTCTACAATGCCTACCAACTGGTCAAGGACGGTTGGGACTACTGGTAGAGGAAGCGAGAGACGACAGGAAAAAGCACCAGGTTCTCCCGTCTAGAGCCCAGCTCAGCAATTAGAGCGGGCTAAATTTCTGATAGCCGAACTCTTCCAAGAGAATAGAGACCTGCAGCGTCAGTTGGCAGAAAAAGACCAGTAGATACTATCATCGCAGGGTCGCGTAGGAAGCACGGTTTGGCTGCAGAGACGGCTTCGGGAAGCACAAGATACAATTGTTCAACTGTGCAAGGCACAATAGGTGGCGGGAGAAAAGAACATAGTGCAGGGCATGAGTAGCAAACTTGGGAAAGGTTTGTGTGTGGGGAGGCATAACGAGTGATCTGGTGCCTCACATTCTCCAGAGTGACTTTTGGGAAAAATTCATTTTCTCTTGCTCTTTTGTTGTAATGATACTCGTCTTTTCACTGTTACCGGACCGGTTGGTCACGGTGTCGGCGTGGCTTAGTTGTATGTGATCCAGCCTTGGCGGGAGCCCTTTAATACTAAGTATCGGAAGTATTTGGAATGGATTATGCTTCCTTATGGATGCAAAAATAGAAAATTGGCCGTGTTTTCTTATCATAAATCATTAGATTGCACAAATTATTTGATCTTGTAATCATCGTTGTGGTACTATTGGTCTGTTGATATGTTTCCCTTTTGTAAAGTGTCTAATATCAAATGATGCTTTCGTGGCATTATTGACCTCGAATCATTAGAAATATTTAATTACGGAAGGTAATCGTTGATAAGTTAGGATCTTATTTGGGACCTTACTCATGCTGAAAACACTAATAACAAACTAAATACTACGGGTGTCGATATCGGGTGGTATTTGAAAAACAAAAATGACACCTAAAATGTATCGGGGGTCGGAGGTCGGCGATTGTACTTCATGATTTGTGTGGCATTTACTATTACATTTTTCTATCGAAACCGAATGGATCGGTCTTCGGCGGAATCCTTCCTGGGGTTGTTCGTAGGAAAGAAACGCTTTCATCGGCCGACAATGATGAGGGTCAGTACTCAGCTACTTTGACTTTCCAAACGATTTTAGCCACCTTACAACTTTTACCAATGTTGAACCTTTGAAGCGCATTGGGGAAACTTACGGGTCATCGATTCCTCTTTATGGTTAAGATGACTCTTCGTTACAAGTTCAAATAAACTTTAATTAATTCAATCATGGAATGTATAAGATAAGCGAAGTTATCAGTTTCATAACTGAAGTGAAGAGAGTCGATGCAAAAGATTGAGTGGTACCCAAAAAAAGAAGAAAAGTCATAGACCTTTTTTAGGGTGTGTTGAGTGCTCAACACTCCTTTCTTTTCCACACATGGTATTTTCCTTTCCTCATTTTACCTTTTCCCCCAAGTCAACTTAAAATTATAACATTGTGCGTAGGTAAGTACTTTGGGGTTTTTGGATCCCCGTGATTCATGATACTATAGTCTAGTGGGGACAACTAGACTACTAAGTCTCTCACACCCTCTTTATCAAGAGGTGGGGGGCATTACATCCTTCAACCCCTTCTTCCCATGAAATGAGGGACAATCCCTTCTTCGGTTGGTACACCCAAAAATCCCAAAATATAAGGAGGTGAGGGGATGAAGTGTGGAAAGTAACAAGTATTATCGGTATGGAATGATGGCTCATCAAGGAGACCTCCCAGTAGCAAACCCATCCCTAAGGGTCACCACTTACTAGGGCACAATATCAACCAAGGTGAAACAGAGAAAAGAACATAACTTCCAAGAAGACGTTACATAATCAAAAGAATCTTTAAATGCAACAAACTCAAATGCCTCAAATATTGAAGTGACACTCACCATAATACCTGGCTTGTACCTCATGGAGAAAGACCCAATGTATTTTGGAAGCAAGTTGGTGTGGTAGATACCATCGTGATCAATCTGAGATAAGTGGTGGTGAGGTGGTCTTATGTCTGTGCAAGTGGACGTTGTCAGCGATCTATCTCTTGGTACTCCATTTCTACAACCTGAGGGCGTCGAGACATCATCTCCTTAGTTATCCCTGGGAAATGGGGATAACAGGCAACATAGGTTTGAGAATTAGCAGAATCATAATTACACCTTGAATGTAGGCAAGATAAGATTCAAAACTAGTAGAATCATGCTTTGGATAGGGACGAGATTTAAGGTTGTGGATGTTAATATTATGGTAGCTTCGGGAGGTATGAACCTCTATTGTGACCTATGATGAGATTAGAATATTTCGGAAGGAAGAAAAGAAGTAAAGGAAACCCTAGACGAGATGTCGGCTTCAGAAATATAATTATTATGAATTAATTAGTACCCAGAAGGAGAAGTCGGCCCCAGTAAGTCTGTCAGAACCACTATAAATACAGGGCGCCAATCTCTCATTTGACACATTCTCAAAATTGCAGAGAGCCAGTTATGCGTACTTCAGTTGGCAGTTTTGTGTGCAAGTTTCTGGGGAAGAGTGTTGTGCCAGTTTCTGGGTGGGACTATCTGATCAGCTTTGGTTACTTTTCTTGCCTGGTGCATTAGCCTTGCTTGGCTATTGATTGCTACCAGTATTGTTCTCTGTCAAGGTCAAGGTGCTCGGAGGGTGGCTTTGTCCTATGGTTGGGTGACAAGGGTATTGTCAATGGTAAAAGGAGCACAATCTTTCATATTCTAACAAGTTATGGGCCCACAACTCCTTCATTCAATCTAAATGCTAGAAGGAAGCATAGCCGCTAGGATATTGAGCTCCCTGAGGGACTTCCGCTAGGGTTACTAGCAGGAGCAGCTTCCAAAGACACTGCCACTAGGGTTACTAGCAGAAGCAGTTGCAGAAACCCTAATCTTAGATCTAGCACCTTATGATGGAGCATATCACTCAAAAATAAGATATTCATATGTGCCCTAACTCAACGCACCTCTTGGCTCTCTCAAAAGACAGAAATGACGAAGTGGAAGTTTTGGATCAAGGCATGACCAGTTACCAGTCAACTGAAGACATGAGTGAAACGATCAATCTTTTACACTACTTAGCACTTACCGAAACTATTGAAGATGACATGCGGATAATCGATAGTGGAGCTTCTAGGCACATGACGGGAGATCAATCCAGACTCTCAAATATAAATGAGAAGAAGAACTTGTACAAGGTAGATCTTGGAGACAAAACCACTTACCCCGTGGAAGGATTTGGACAAGCCTCCATCAAAATGAAAACAGGTAACTATGTTCACTTAAGCAATGTTTTATATGTACCTAGTTTAGAAAAGAATCTTGTATCGATATCATGCCTAGAAGACAAAGGAAACAGAATAGCCTTCATGGATGGAAAGGTTTTATCTTGGCATAAATACTCCAGCATAGAGAATGCTAGGGTTATTGGAAGTCGTGAAGGAAATCTGTATAGACTACTAGAACAAAATGAATAATCTCTCGTACATGACGAAGTCAACCCTAATGAGATTTGGCATAGAAGGTACGCTCACAACAACTATCAAGCATTACCTTTTCTCAGAAAGATGGTTGAAGGAATACCAGAATTGAAATCTACACATGAAGGAATCTACAAGGGATGTGCCCTTGGGAAGAATATCAAGAAACCATTCCCAAGCAGCAACAATAGATCTAAGGAGATTCTAGATCTGATACACTCAGATGTTTGCAGTCTGATGCCAGTAAAATCTCTAGGACTATATTCTTACTACGTAATCTTCATAGATGACTATTCAAGAAAGACTTGGTTATATCTATTCAAGACAAAAGACAAAGTATTCAGAAAGTTTCAAGAGTTCAAAGCAGAAATAGAAAATCTCACGAATAAGAAGATCAAGACACTAAGAACCGATAATGGTGGAGAATACACATCAAAGAAATTCGTTGCATTCTACAAATCAGCAGGGATTAGGAGGGAGATGACAGTTCCTCGTAATCCTCAACAAAATGGTGTAGCAGAAAGAAAGAATAGATCCATTGAAGAAACCATAAAAGCCTTACTAAATGATCAAGGTCTATCCATGTTCTTATGGGGAGACACAGCAATGATAGCAATATATGTGCAAAATAGAATTCCTCATCGTATATTGAAAGACATGACACCAGAAGAAGCTTTCTCGGGTAAGAAACCTAATGTGGAAAATCTAAGAATATTTGGATGTCTTGTTTACTCTCACATTCCCAAGGACAAGAGGAATAAACTAGAACCTTCAGGAAAGAAAGGGATATTCGTGGGATACATTGATTCATCCAAAGCTTATAGAATATATTGTCCAGAACAACACAAGATCAAAGTCATCATAGATGTAACATTCAATGAGAATATGGCCTTCAAGAAATCCATAGAAGAAAATATAGAGAAAGAAGAGATTGAAGAACTTAACGAAGAAAGCACAGAAAACGTAAATGACGAAAAGGAACTACCTGGTCATCCTATGGAGCCATGTGAAAACATTGATTCAGATATCGTACCTAAGACCAAGAAAAGACCAGCTTGGCTTGAAGCTACCTTACAAGATGCAGAAAGAATCAAGGTTCCAGAAGGAACATTCAGAAAGAGTAAAAGACCTAAAAGATTCTCAAGTTATGCAGCATACATGACAAACCTTCTAGATGAAGAAACTACCACATTTGAAGAAGCAGTTCAAAACGAACAATGGAAAGAAAATATGACGGAAGAGCATCAATCCATTATTAAAAATGAGGTATGGGAAATCGTACCAAGACCTAAAGAAAAATCGGTGGTAACCTCAAAATGGGTGTACAAGATCAAACATGCAGCAAACAGAAGCATGGATAAATACAAGGCAAGATTCGTAGCTAGAAGGTTCTCCTAGAAGGAGGGAGAAGATTGTGACGAAACCTTTGCTCTGGTGGCTAGATATACTTCCATCAGAGCTATCATATATCTTGTCGCTTCCATGGGATGGAACTTACATCAGATGGATGTAAAGACAGCTTTCCTCAATGGAGCTATTGAAGAAGAAGTATATATTGAACAACCTCAAGGGTTTGAGGTACATTCCAAAGACACTCACATCTGTAGATTGAAGAAAGCTCTATATGGACTCAAGCAAGCTCCAAGGGCTTGGTATGCCAGAATGGACAACTATCTAA
>CBVK0100135567.1:0-14318 GCA_900067695.1 Picea abies
GCTGCTGCATGTAAATTTAACAGTGTCCACGCAAGGGGGTCCCATGCAACAAAATTATGTAAACGTGGACCTTAAAATGAACCTTTACCCTTTACCTTTTACCCTCTCGTACGTGTGCTTGTACCCATGGAGCAGTTAATGAAAATAAGGTTTTTAATGTATTTGTTATGGCTTCAAAAGAAGTTAGCTAAGATTATAATCAATGATAAAATCCTTGGTACTAGATCCAAACAATAACAGACTTAAATATTGACTACTATAAGAAGATCATTTTTATTGGCAACCATATATCTCTTTTTCAATCCTTATCTAATGAAACATATCAAGTTGTTAGAGATAAATACGTCGTGACAGCAAGGTGGCTCTAAAAGGTTAAATACTTGAGAAACAAGGCTTTCGAAGGCTCTATTGGCATCAAGGATAACTACTTTTAGTAAGATTTTATAAAAAACCCTCGTGATGGAACTTAAGAGCCGTGTCTAACAAATTCTCTACACTTTATTGCTTGTGTCTTAGATATGGTTTTATAATCATGTCTCTGAGATGCAACGGTTCAAGGGAATGGGCAACTTGGTGTCAGTCTATTGCCCGTCCCTAATCTCATATGTTATTATATTCTCAAGCTAGTAAACAATATATGATACAGACATGACATAGAGGAAACCAATTCTCTCTAACAGCCATTGAGCACCTAACGAACTGAGAAAATTGATGACAGAGATTTTCAAATATAGGGTCTCATTGAAAAATTAGGGCTGATTCAGTGAGGCTGATATGTTAACTTAATTAGAATAAAATATCTGATAAATCATAATACATTAATTTAAGATTCAAACCATAAATATTAACATTCTTTCCGACAGTGTACTGCAAGAATTACTGAACTATTTATAAACACGAAGAAAAGGTCGTTTTGCTTGCTAGTGTCGTTTTTCCCCTTTTTGTTGACTAAAAGTATAACCAAAAAGTGGCCAAGTCAGTCAAAGGTTCCATTGACCAGACTACACTTCAAACTAGGGTTGAAAACAGACCATTTTTTTGCTTAACCTTAACCCTAAAATTTTATCTTATGCATTTTTCTACACAATCTCCTCCATGGCTTCACAATGGCAACCCTGCATTTTGGTTAGATCTCCACTTAGGTCTTTTCTTGAAAGAGCCAATAAAATGAACAAAAGTTCATTTACTGAATATCCAACATAAGAAAGACAATAAGTTGAAATCTACATAGGACAAATAATAAATATCATTGAATATGATATGGTAGATTGTGTGACACAATGCCATGTGACTGTATACTTATATACATTACTAGTCACTGTGGTTGATGGCTATACCTTTCTTCAGTGAAATTATTATCGCTTAACTTTTTTAACATTAACATTTGGGCATATGATATGGTAGATTGTGTGACACAATGCCATGTGACTGTATACTTATATACATTACTAGTCACTGTGGTTGATGGTTATACCTTTATTCAGTGAAATTATTATCTCTTAACTTTTTTAACATTAACATTTGGGCATATGATATGGTAGATTGTGTGACACAATGCCATGTGACTGTATACTTATATACATTACTAGTCACTGTGGTTGATGGTTTTCTTCAGTGAAATTATTATCTCTTAACTTTTTTAACATTAAAATTTGGGCATATGATATGGTAGATTGTGTGGCTTTCATATGATATGGTAGATTGTGTGACACAATGTCATGTGACGGTATACTTATATACATTGACTAGTCACTGTGGTTGATGGCTATACCTGGCTATACCTTTCTTCAGTGAAATTATTATCACTTAACTTTTTTAACATTAACATTTGGGCATATGATTTGGTAGATTGTGTGACACAATGCCATGGCTATACCTTTCTTCAGTGAAATTATTATAACTTAACTTTTTTAACATTAACATTTGGGCATAGCACCCATGAATAGAGCTGAACTACTTATATACATCGACGAGTCACTGTGGTTGATGGCTATACCTTTCTTCAGTGAAATTATTATAACTTAACTTTTTTAACATTAACATTTGGGCATAGCACACATGAATAGAGTTGAACTCGCTTCACACATTTTCAACAATTTAGCATGCCCGTGAAGATTAGAACCTGGGTCATCTTGGTGACACGCACTGCAACTTGCTGCCAAACCACGAGCCCTATGAGTACAGACTATATTTTTTTATATTTCCTTATATTTTTAAAATTGTGTATTAGCCCTATGTATTACATTTGTTCGGTTCACTAGTTTCTTTTCCATATTTGGGGTCCACCATATTGAGTATATAGTACCAAAGTGGTGACTATAGTATAGACACATGTATACATACATAACAACAGAGTTTAGTGAAGTTTAATGAGAGTTATCATTAACAGAATAATTGATTTTTATGTGAAACGAAGCAAAACTGATTTCTTTAATTTTAAATTATGTTAACAAGCCCTAGTTCAGTGGTGAAGTTGAAGTAGTATTGACCAGTTCACCAGGGTTCCATTCTCAACGTGGGTTGCCCACCAGAATTGCATGTTGAAAGAGGGATGAGGCCAGGTGCCCAGCATCTAAAGTAAAGAAAGTTCATGTTATGGGGTGTAGCCCCTGGATGCTCAGACCTGGCATCTAAGCCAAAGGAAGTTTATGTCTACCCACTAAATGCGTGTTTCTAAATGCTATTCCAACAAATAAAATAAAATAAATTCATCAGCACTGTGAAGTGGAACTGAGATTTATTTCTAAACGCTATTCCAAGTTTCCAACAAATAAAATAAAATAAATTCAACGCTATTCCAAGTTTCCAAAAAATAAAATAAAATAAATTCACCAGCACTGTGAAGTGGAACTGAGACGGTTGAGAATATAATATTGGATTATTTTTATAAAATAAATAAATAAACAAACCAAAATTAGAGCAAAAAGAATTAATTGTAGGAGAATTATGAAAACTAACCGACAGAACGATGTAAAAAAAACGAAAATTAGCACAAAAAGAATTAATTGTAGAAGAATTATGAAAACTAACCGATATAACGGTGTCCTTCCTGACAATATTTGCACACAGAGAGAGCTGTTCATTGCAGAGGCTCCCGAATTCAGCACTGGGACAAGAAAAAACCCCTCTGCCCACCTTCTCTACTCTCTGCACAAATTTAACAGGGCAGGCAGATACCCTTTGCATTGACATTGCGATAGCCATTGCAGAGGAGCTGAGATCCCCTCCTTCATGCTCTGGACTGTGAACCAGCTGAAGGCAATCATCTTCCTGTGAGATACCCGGAGGGCTTGTGCCATTTTTAAGGGCATTTGGATATTTGTGAAACCTCTTGGAAAAGAGATTGGGAGAGTATTGGGTCTCTCTATGGTGAAAGCTGTAGGAATTATAAGAGTGGGAATGTCTGCTGGGATTGAAGGGATTGTCAAGCATATGTAGATGTGAGGGTGTAGATGGGAGTGTTGAAAATGGAGGAAAATGTAACTTTGCCATGGCTCCAGGAGCAAATACAATTACAGACAATTATGATTGTCATGGATAGAATATCCAATTGAATTGTATTGGGTGTTATATGCGATTGCAGTGAAATGCTGACGAGAGTAGGAACTTGCCCGTACTGATTTGGTCTTTTGGTTCTTTTAGTCGAGGTTTTGTATTCGCGTCTCTAGAAAGTGAAAGCATGGGATAAGGGGCTTTCATTTTTCATTTTTATCATATATATTTTTTTTTAATTTGGGATGAATTCACCTCTTATCATTATCAATAATTTTGTACACCAAAATATTTCCTTTTTTTTTAAAGAAAGAAAAGAAAAGAAAATGATTTTAAGTTCAGTGCTTTTCTTGTTCAACTTGATGATGAGCTTTCCCAATTTCTACATTGCAAGATATTTATACAATCTAAAGTGAAATCTAAAGTGAAATGTTTTTTTGTTTCCACTTTTCCGGAGGTGTAGAACACACACACTCTTTCTTCCCAAGCTTCTTTTGGTCTTTTCCAATGCCCAATTTCACAACGGAGTTTATGGGAATTGGTTCTTATTTGGACAATAAGTATTTTGGCTCTCCAAGATATATTGGCCCCGATGTACGCTTTTTGATGATGATTGTATGTGGGATTAAACTCTTCAATATAATACTCTTTCTTTCTCCCAAGCCCTTTATCCCAAGTTCGCTTATGGAACCTATCAATAACAAAAGTCTTTATCTATTTACTGTTCGTAGGGCACTTGTTCAAGTGGATATCCCATTTACTAAGTCATTTAATATTTTGTCTCATCTACGTCTTCTTTCTTTTGCACAATATGTCATTGAAGACGACCTTAGGCCACCGACTGTCTTCCATTTGCTCAATTGTTTTTAAATATATTATAAGACTCACCATAGCAATTTCTTCAATAGGAGCAGCCCCCATTTCACTCAGCATGATATCATAAGGAACTGAACTTTTAATTTTAAACTTGTTTGTGATCAAGCATTTTTTAATCTTCTCAATTTGTTTCCACTGTAAGTCAGATGTGTTGCTCGCCCACACTTCACAACCATATAGAACCACCGGGATCACTAAAATCCCAAAGAGAGTTTGCATAGTCTTCCAATCCCATAGCTCTGCTTCTCTGCATCTATTTTGAAAAGCATAGAACGCTTTCCAACCTCCCAAAGTTCTTTTCTTTCTGCAACCTTCCCAACTTAGATTTTTGTTGAAGTCAATTCCCAGGTATTTGTAATCTACTACTTCTTCAAGAGTGTTGCCTTCAAAGTAGAACTTATGTTGCTTATGTTTTCTTTTGCTAGAAAAAATTACCACTTTCATCTTGCTAGTATTGACTTGCATTCCCACTATACTACAAAAGCACTCAAGGGAAATTAGGTGTTATTGCAACCCAAGAGCGAATTTAGCAATCAGAATAAGGTCATCTGCATACAAAAGAAGCCTTATCACAAAATCACCCAAAAGAGCACCATCACCCTCCTATGAGTTTAACCACTCTTCAAGTTTGTCAATATATAAGCCAAAGAGGGTAGGGGACAATGGGCACCCTTGCTTGACCCCAATATCGCTCCTAAAACTTTCGGAGATACCAACCGACGTTCGGATTTTGACTTTAACCTCCTCATATAGCCTATGGACGGCTGCTCTAAGTTGTATAGGAACCCCAAGTTCCTCCATTCTATGCCAGAGCTTATCTCTAGGGACCGTGTCAAAAGCTTTTTTGAAATCAACAAAGCAACAAAAGGCTTCCTCTTTTTTCTCCCACACTTTTTCAATGATGTGCCTTAGAGTTATACCGTGATCAATCATTGAGTGTTTAGGTCTAAAACCTGCTTGCCCTTTGGCATGCTTATCCCCTTCTTCCGCCCACTTGTTGATTCTATTTTCTAGCATACTTCCAAATAGCCTCGCAAACAAGGGGTTTATCATTATGGTCCTATAGTTGGAGGGATTGTTGACATCCCCACTTTTGAAAAGTGGTATTGCTAGGCTCGTTGTCCAATCTGTAGGGAATCCCTGTTGAATGATGTTGTTGAAAATTTTCATAATGTGAGGTGCAAGGGTTTTTGAACCCCACTTTAAATATTTTGCCTGGAGTTCAACTAAATATTTTGTTTTTCCAACACCCAACTTTTTGATACCCACCTCAATTTCTTGCACGGTGAAGAGCTTAGTAGTAGTGTTGACCAAGGGAGGAGGGTCCACCTTAGGATCTTGCTCATAAAGTTGCTTTGCATACTCGAACCATTGATAGGCTGTGATATTATTTTCAGTTTGTTTCTTTCTCATTTGAAGCTCCTTCCAAAATAACTTGGGGTTATTTTTCCCCAAGAAGATTAATTCCTCCCTCCTTGAGATCATGAAATCAGATTTCTTCTTTCTTACAATTTGTTTGTAAGATTTTATATTTATTTCTTTATGGCTTGACTCTTTCAAAGTTTTCCTTACTATTTTGCATTCCTCATCAAACCAAGCATTAACCGGAAAGCAGTTTGTTTCAGATTTCCTATTTTTTACTCTTTTGCATTCTGTAAGTGTGATTTGGATTAAATTTGTTAGCTCATGGCTATGAAGGCCCTGGGATGGAATTTTCTCCTTGTTAAACAACCTCTTTAGTGTTATCTTGAAGGTATTACAGTTTTTTTGAGTCAAGGAAATTCTACCCTTTGAAGGAGGTTGTCAGATGTACTGATTTTTAGTCCCATGATGTTGTTGTTCAGCTCAAGTTAGACTTAAATAGATCGGTTTATGATCATATTTAAACTCCCACAGTTGTTCACCAATCAAAACTTCCTCTATTTTCTCATACAAGCCATGTGAGCAAATTGCATAGTCTACTACACTTGCTCCATTGTAGGTATTGTAGGTGAAATTGCCAGAATTCGCCCATCTAGACACCCCATTACAAATGACTAAGTCAAATGCCCCACATAAAGTAAGCAGTTGTTCCCCAAAAAAGTTGGAGCTTTTGTTGTCCTCTGAAACTCATGTCCACTGATGATTTCTCTCTTCTGTAAGGCAAATGGGGTTGCAGTCTTCCTTACAACGAAGAATACTAGCTTGTTCACATGTTGTCCTAGCATTGAAATCACCCACTATAAGGACTTCGCTTAGTTGAGAGTACGTTGCAATATCGTTTTTTAAGGCCGCAAAGGGGTCTTTGTGGTCAAGCCCCCTACTTTTGTAAGTTTTTGAAACTTGTGGATCAAAATAACATGCTTCAATCCTGATGATGTTACCATTTTCTGATATTTTAAACCAAATGAATTGTTTATTTGAGTCTTCTCTTTCTAATTGAATGAGACGAACTTTTTTTTTCTTCACTAAGACCATGATACCCTCGTGTCCTTTACCATTCTCAGTTGCTTTGTTCCACACTGCCATCTTCACGTACTCTTCAAACATAGGTGTCTTGCACCCTTCATGCTCATGTGTTTCCAATAAACAAATTATGTCCCTATTTTCCGCGATAGGTCCTAACCCAGGTCCTCGCCTCCAAGGATAACTTCTGCAATTCCAACAAACTAAACTTAAGGAAACCTGGGAATAATTTGATTGCTATTTGTTTTGATCTACAAGACTCAAAGTTGAGTCTTCACCCCTATTTGTCCATACTGGCCTTGTTGCATATTTTCCCGCTAATGAAATTGTTGCCTCTTCTTGGCTACCAACTTGTTGTCTTGTTTTAGAATGAGGACCGAAAAAGGCAATAACAACTTTTCCTTTGAACAACCATGCCCCTTTCCCCTCATCCCTTGCTGCCCTAACCTTTAACAACTCTTCCCTTCTTTCATCTTGCTGTCTAATAGTTAAATCTTCATCTAGAACAAAGCGAGAGCCTCTCAAGAGTTGCTTCTTGCCTAGGAGAGTTTGCTTGTCACGTACACTTGACATGATGACTTTTATGTGCCTAGCTCTTTCGCCACTAGGCATACCCACCCTCCATGCTTGGCAAATTCGGCCTTGCCAAAGCAACTTGTCCTTCAAAAATTCACTTGTAAGATTGAGAGTGCGTTCATTTTTTCCATACTCTCTCACACCTTTGATAATTATGTTTGTTGCTCTACCTTGTCTTTACTTGTTTTCTCTACCTTGCATGTTGTCCCCTTGGCTATGTGTTTCTTTTTCCATATGAGCATAATTGCTAATGACTTGTGTCCAAGTTTTATATTTTTTTGTAAAATCTCTTTTCTGTAAAATCTTTTTTTTTATAAAATAGGATTTTTAGATTAATTTATATGATGAAATCGTGATTTGAAGAATAGAAAAATGTGAGTTGGATACATTTAGATGATCTAAATATCGAGGAAAATGTGATTTGAGCGTTGTTAATAATGACTAAAAAAAGTATATGGTTATTTATTTGGAATTGTGAAAAATGTATATATGGCATGAGTGTAAGGGTGAGTGGGCATAACTATTAAGAACATGTATTTTTTTATTGGAAGTTACATGTTTAGGATATGTACATTTTTGTATATTAAAAAAAAGAAAAAGTACATGGTTACTTATTTGGAATTGTGAAAAATATATATATATATATATATATATGGCATGAGTGTAAGCGTGAGTGAGCCCAACTATTAAGAACATGTATTTCTTCATTGGAAGTTACATGTTCATGATGGGGTGGGATATGTACATTTTTGTATATTAAGTAATTAAATTGTTACTTACAGGGGATCCCTATATTAATATAAAAGTGAGTAAGAATATTATCATATCTGACTTGATCTCGAGCCTAGCCTAGATCACTCTAACCATCTACCAATTTCTCTGGTTAAAAAATAAAACAAAAAAAGTATAATACCAATGGTAGCCTTTAGAGTCGATTATGGTTGAGGATTTGATTGGTTGGTCAAGAGAGGGTAGTGATATTCACCCACTAAAAATTAAATTCCCCCAAATGTATAGGATGTGTAGCCTTTTGAAAAATCATAGTCATGTAAATGGGTCAAACATGGTGATGGACATAATTCCTAACTTTAGTGTCATTGGCACTCCTATCTTGATGCTAAATAAATGGTATTAATTCAGAGGTTTTAATATCCATAATTTTTTTTTGAATGTTGAATGAATAATGCAGGTGCTTTGACCTCTCATCATTCTATTCATAGAGCCCTTGTCGTAGGCAAAATAAAAGAAGTTTTGAATAATGTATTCATATGTAGGTTTGTACCTGTAATGCACCTAACAAAAATAAGGTTTCATAGTGTAGTAGCTATGCCTCCTATGCACTAGAGTAAGTTAGTTGAGAATATAATTGATAGTAAAGACCTAGGAATAGACCTAAACAAGGAGGATGCAAAGTAGCGAGTTCTTGCTTTTTTGTTGAAATAATATTAAGTGAGATTAAAATAAGTATGTATCATGGTTTTCTCATATGATTGAAGATTAATTCTATACCCTTGTATTTCAATACACATCTTCATTTCTTCTTTGGAAAAAATTAAACCAATTGTGCTTTGGCATGTGAGATTAGGTTTTTGTTATGACCAAGTCCATATAATGCCAAGACATTTCCTTAGAAAACATTGGTGAGTTTAGGTTGTTGTTCTACCCAAATCCACAATAACACCATGACATCTCTTTAGAAAACATCAGTGAGACTGGTTCTTGTTCTACCTAAGGTCACACAATGCTAAGACATCTCCTTCTAAAACATTGGTGTTGATCTTCTTATACAAAGGTCAATTATAGAAGATGTTGGCGAGATGCTTTGTTTAAGGTTGTCATGAATAACAAATCTAATGCATGATGGAAATGAGAGGTCTGTATTGCAATTTGCTTATGTGTTACAAAAGAAAAGAAGCCTAATCAAGCTAAAGGAATTTTAAAATATGCAAACTAATATGATTGTTTTGATGTCAATTATTTTGTAGTTGGAGATTCATAGATGCAATTGATACAAGAAGTCATATTGGTTATGTCACTACAAGAGTGCCAATGTCATTGGACCAACTAACAAAAACAAAACAAGAGCATTTACAACAAACAAATTGCTAGTGGTTGAAATATTATGGCTCCAGTTGTAATCACAAAATGCTAACATATATGAATTTATGTGCCATGTGTAAAACTAGGTAAGTTTGACTGAGTCTCGTCTTATTTGAAATATGGTCTCCATGTCATTGAAATATCGTCTTGTATCAATCCAACCTACGAAACACATCATCTTATAAATTTCCATACCTAAATTCTGGAAAAATCTGATAATGTTAGAATGTTATTAATGTTCATCATCATATTCATCTATAAATATACAATTCTTAAATTGTCTCTAAACATAATTTATTGTGTACTTTCTCTAAGCGAAGACAAGGGAGTATTATTTCAAACAACTAAGCAAATTATATTTGTGATAAAATCATACAAACCACCAAGGGAAACATAGTTGTAAAGGATGCATGGTCTCAACACCATTTGTTGGCTCTTAAGGGTCCTCGTGGAAAAGTTATATTTATTGATTTATTTGATTTCTCTTATATTTGTAATATCTTAAATGCACCCTCGGATGGGATGCTTGTCAGCCCGAATGATTATGAGGGAGGCATGATTGAGGAGGTGCCTCGCCCGAGGAACCAAATGGTTGCAAGCTTCCAACCTTGTCCTACACCTATCACTCAAGCTCCAGCTCTGGATGACGGACGACACACATGAAGCGAAGGTCTTTTCACGGTCACACAAGCTGGGGGGGTTATCATGAACAGGCAGGTGCATAGAACAGTCCCACTCTCATCGTGTATTCACATGATGGACAAGAGGTCTACGAAGTCTCTAGGTTTAGGAACTGTTATTGCTCAGTTTGTAGTTTAGGTCAAGTAGCTGAAAGGTAAGGGTCAAACTGGCGTAACAGGAGCTTCCCCACCCACTGTCACCTCAATGGGGGGATATTTCTATTTAGGGTGGCTAAACCCAAGGGAGACGTCCCTGGAAATCTGGGGTTTTGAAAGGTGAAGGTTTAAAGGATCAAGGTAAGTTTTCCCTTTCACAGATTACCGCCAAGAAAATAGTCAAGAGGAAGACAAACCACAGAAGGGGCACCTGTTTCCGAGACAAGGCAACAATAAAACTAATGCATGCAAGTAGTGGTTAGTACTTCATAGATTAATGACTATCAACGTTTAATATACATGAGCACGAATAGCAGTAATTATTGACGAAGTTAATGATTGCAAAAATGACTATGGCTTATAATATTACTTCTTAATAAACACTGGAAATGATATAACATTCAATGTATATAATCAATCTTTGAATTAACACCATGCATCAAATATCATTAAATGCTCATTCAAGACAAGATTGTTGCATCAAGCTTACTAGAAGTGACGTCGGCCTTGTTCTAGGGTTAGTTCCATAGACAAAGAGCTCAACGTTTTGCAAATAGACCAATAAAAATTATCAACACATCAATGTCTATTATCAGATGACTAAGCCACAATGTTTTTAATCAACCAAAAGCTCAAACTAGGCATGACATCATCATCAAATTAGGGTTAGTGAGACGTTAGGGTTAGTTAGGGTTTCAAATTTAAGAGTTTTGAAAGGTTTGTTTTGGCACAATAAACTCAACGTTGGAGAGATAGACTAGTGCCTTAGGGTATTATGGAGTCAGAAGGAAAGGCTAGGTCTTGGGAGAATCTAAATATAAGGACAAGAGAGTTAGGATTTATGGTGCTGCAATGGCAGGGCCATAGAGTCAAAACCCTAAGGGGAGGAGGCTCATTCCGGTGTTTCTTAAGCAAGGCCTCATGCTCCTCCCTCTTTTCTTAAAAATCCTTGGCAAAACGGCTAGCTTCAAAACATAAATCTAAGGGTGAAAAGTGTGGCAAGAGCAAGGCCCTTCAAACCCTAAAAGTCAAAACCTTAGGTGTAAAATTAATTAGGCCTAGGATGTCTTCTTTCTTCAACTTATGTTCAAAAGCTAACTCAAAAAAAGGGGAACTAGTGTAGCAACGACTAGGCTATATCCTCCTTAATCAATGGCTAAAACAAGTTTTCTATCATGGGTACATGTAGCAAGGACCTACTTGTGTTCCAGCTCTGGATGACACACATGTTCAAGCGGAGGTCTTTTCATGATCACACAAGCTGGGGGGGTTATCATGAACAGGCAGGTGCATAGAACAGTCCCACTCTCATCGTGTATTCACATGATGGACAGGAGGTCTACGAAGTCTCTAGGTTTAGGAACAACTTTGGAAATGGAGGCGAGCAACACCATATGGCCTTGGAGTGGCATCATCTGCATCATGACGAGGAAGAACCCATGTATGCAACTCATCTCCTCCCTAGTGATGAGATTGGTCATGGATGATGATTTGGGTAACTCCAATGGTTACATTATGAGTTAGATCGTGTTAAATAGTCTTTGCAAAGGCAGAGATTCAAGTTTATCCTTCCTTGGATACACTGAATACTCTCCCACTTCTCTTACTTCTGTTGTTAGTCTTTCTTGCCCTTTTATCAATCTAAAAATGCCCTCGAGAGGTAGGAAGTTGGTCCATCCTCACCCTGCATATCCCTCCCATCCAACGAAGGATGCCATTGACGCGACGAAATTTTATGAGGATTATGTTCCATAGGCTGATAAGGCCAGGATGACAAAACTGGAGGACGAAATCCGTCAAATTGGGGAATTTCATGATGATGAGGAGGTGGAGGCTCAGGTTGGAAGCTTCATCCTTAACTTGGGTTGCACCAGAACCCACAATTCAAAGTTTTATCGAACTCTTGAATTGTATTGGCACACCAAAACCATGGTGGCCATGGGCATGCTCCCCAAGGAGCAAGATTTTCGACAATTGAAGAGCAGTCAAGAAGCTCTGGAAGTTCAAAATGCTTATCTAACATAAGTGATCACCTGGCTTGATAGACGTCAAGGGGGAAACTTTGTCCCTCCTGCAAGGAGCTACACGAGTACTGAAACCTCAAACGTCGCGGCTCGAAGGGAGACTATGGACCTCACCAGCCCTCAAGTTCAAAATGATCAGTGACATCATTCTCTCTTATTTCTTATGTTATTATGTTATCTAGGCTTTTAGATATGGATTTCAATACAGTCAAACTTGACTTGATTAAGTATTATAATTTCAAACTTGTTAAGACCTGGTTTCCCCTCTAGAGCATGCATTATTTTATTTTTTTGGAGATATGGAGCCACAAAGACTATCATGGTCTTTATGAGACTGGAATTGAAAAACCTCCCATGTATGTTAAATTGTAATTTTTTTTCCATATTAATATAGAAACTTACTTAAAAAAAATCTTAAATGCACGATTAAAATTTACAAGATATTTTTCCATTCCAACTTTGATTAAATTTAAATCAAAACATACAACTAATTAGAAGTTTACTAGAAGTTGTGAAGAGCTAATTGGATAATACAAAACATATAAGCCACACATGTTACATAATTTCTCATTTTTGTTAAGTCGCACTAGGACAACACTTCTCAAACAATTATAAACACGTATCACATTGATACAAGGTTAAATAATAATGCAAGTGAAAACTTTGATACTAGTCATAATGTATTGCCACCTAGTTATGAGAGTTATTACTTTAAAAATGATGTAATATATTTGATTTAATATGCGAGTTCATACTTGCTTTGAAAATATTTGTAATTTATGAGAGTTTAAGTTATAAGAGTTATTACTTCCTTTAAAAAAATATGTAATATGTATGAGTTAATAGTTGCTTTAATGTTGGCAATCTATGAGAGTGCTACCTATCATGCCTCAAATGACCCATTATCCAGCGAAGAAAACCTCAAGATTAATTCAATGATAAATGCAACATGAGATGAGAAGAAATTTCAACCTACACACGATGTTCAACCCGCAAAGAGAGATGGTGTTCTATTCCCCGAGTGAAGGTAAGATCCATTGAAAGATGACATGCATGTGAGTTCAATACATGTAAGGTGTCCCATTCCCATTGGTTAATATACCTTCTTTCTAGTTATCATTGAAAGATGACATGGGTGTGAGTTCAACACATGTGAGGTGTCCCCCACTCCCATTGGTTAATATACCTTCTTTCTAGTTATCATATCCAACCGAAGTTGATTCAAGATTTGATATCCTAGTAAAAGATCATTGAAAGGTAATAGAATCTATAAGTTTCATGGAGGTAACAATTATAACATAGTTATCAATTTTAATGAGAATTCGACAGAGTTCTTGTTTTTTTGAGGGGTTCAATTTTTTACGTTGTTTTTAAAAATGGTGCTATCGATAGCATCTCCTCTCTCTTTTTAAGTGGTTTTTCGATATTTTAAATTTTTCGATTTACAATGTTTCCATATTTTTTTGAATGCTTATTTTTCATTTATTTCAAAATTTTCATTTTTTTTTATTCAATAGTGTTTTTAGTCATTTTCCCATGCTTCTTTCAATTTTAAAAATGTTTTTTACAGTTCACTTTTTTGAAGTTAAATTCATATAATTGTGTCTCCTTAATTAATTTATTGTTCCATACTTTTAAAATATAGTGGAAACCACCATTTTTAACACATTGTTTACCTTTACTTCAATACATAAAAAAAATTGTAGTTAAATAACACTATTTTTTAATATTCAGGAAAATATATATATATAATTCAATTTTTTTTTGATAAATTAAAAACTAAGAAAAATAAAAGAATTGAAATTAAAAAACAAATTTAGATAATAAAAAAAATTAAAGAAAAACTTGATGTTGATGATGATGATTGACATCCATTAAGACCGAACTGGTCTATCAGACCTTAAGAGGGTAAGTGATTGCTTGTGATTCTTTAGAATTTTGTTTATGTGCTCGAAAAGCATTAAGAGAA
>CBVK0100135568.1:0-14317 GCA_900067695.1 Picea abies
ATCCTGTCTAGATAAATAAGGAGACTTATTATCATCACCAAGATTACTAATATCTTCATCCAATTCTTCAAAATTGCCCAAATCTTCCTCTCCAATATAATTTTCACTTTTAAAGGGTGCTTGAATTTTTTGATCTTCATTTTTCACCGTTTTATATGGTCCCTGAGGTTCAGGATTTTTCCGAAAATATTTTCTGGGAAAATTATCCCTTTTTGTTTTTTCTAGTTCCATTTTCGAGATCTTATTTGAAAGTTCTCAAATGACCCTAGCCATTTCTTCTAATTTATCTCCAGAAAATTTACCTGACCCTGAAGGTCCACCTTGTTCTTTGAATTTTTTATTTTCTTTATTTACATTTTCGGTCTTTGCTTTAAGCTTCCCTGATGCCATCATATTAGATTCGATTTCAACTGCATCATCCTGCATTTTAGAGAGATCTAATGATCTCCTTTCTCTCAATAGTAAAGCAAAGTCAAGATCAAAAGCACCAGCAAAAGTCACTTTTGCTGCAGGTTGTGAAGGTTTAACTTCAACTGGAATTTTATTGTATAATTGATTAAACCTTTGTGTGAATTCTAGAACTGACTCTAAGTTTTTCTTTTTGAGGGCTCCGAATTCGGTTAGATAGTAGAGATGATCCTTCCTCTCACCCCATTGTCTGATGAATGCACTCTCAAGCTCTTCATAGGATCTTAATGATCTAGCTGGTAAGGATCAAAACCAAGTTCTCACCTGTCCCTCAAAAGTTTGAACAAGTAATCTAGAATAAACATCTTCATTTTCTATTCCAAGTATATCTGCAAATTGATTGAAAAAGTTTATATGTTCTTGTGCAGTCAAATCACCCTCCCTTGTAAATTTCGGGAGGCTCTTCATATAGTGCTCAGGGAGATCATGAAGAGGAACAGGAAGAATGAGGGGAGCATATCTAGCAGCCACTTTGGCAAAAATCCCGGGAAGTGGTACTTGACCACCTCCAGGAGCACCACCTCCAGCTCTAGCACCTCCTTGTGCCGCCATGGTTAGATTTGGGACTGAAGTTTGGACAGTGTGTGGAGAATATTCTCGGAAAATTGGAGACGAAACTTCAGGAAATGAGAAAGTATCAAAAGAGGGGGGAAGTGAAAGTGATCATTCAAAAGTTTCCGATGAGTTTGATTGTGTAAAGTTAGGTTGATCTATAGAATAAGTTGATAAAAGGATTTGTTTAATTAATTTTCGTGATTTTCAAATTTTTCCGGATTAGAGACTGGCGAGGTCTGTTTACTATCCAGGTTTTTCCTGGTATTCTTACGGCTACTAGCCAGTTTATTTAGTGTGGAGTCACCAAGTGAAAAATAATTTAGCATTAGAAAGTTTTCTGTTCTTGTTCACTATCAACAACAAAAAAAATCGATGTCGTTCTTCCTAGGGAAATAATTCGTTTCTTCGATCCCCGACAACGACGCCAAAAATATGTTGTTCCTGAGTTTATGTTTTAAGGCTATAAAACATACCGTCAAGGCATCTGTAAATGATTTAAAGAAAAGATTTGGAAATAAGGGATTAAAGAAAGATCAGAATAGATTCAGTTTCTCAATTGTCTCTGTCTTGCTTCCTGTTGCTCTTGGATGCTAATGTCTCGCTCAGTAGCAGCCCATGATCGTTCTAACTCAGCCCTATTAGTCGTTGTTTGTAAAATAGTATTAAATAAGCTTAGGGCAATGCTGGTTTGGTCCTGAAGGCCTGGTTCTACGTTAGGTTGTCTACTACTAGGGACAGTCATGGATGATAAATTTTAAAAGGTTTATAAATGGGTTTTTTAATCAATTGGTTACTTCAGATTCCCAGAGATGTGATTAATGAAAACAATTTTAAAATCTAAAACAGTAATGTAAAAACACATTCAACGCCGTTTCTTGGTTTTGTAACAATTTTGAAATTGTAAACAACGAAACACAATACAAAGAAATATAAAGCTTTTATCAAGAAAGAATCTTATCTTTCTGTTGACGATGATAAAGAGAAACAAATTTTCTAACAGAGTTAAATATTAAGGAACAGAAGGTTTTATAGGTCTTAAAATTACTAAAGTAATTTTAGAGGAAAGACTGTAACACGTTCAACATCCAAACCAATTTGAAATAATAAATAACGATGTATATGAATTCAAATCGATTACTTGTTAGAAAAACATTTTAAAGGAAAAATTAACAAAGCATGATAAACAGGGGAAGACACATAGTTACAAAGTTACAGGATCCAGAATCTCGTTTGCGGTTTATATTCCGATGAACTTCAAAACTGAAATTACAAAAATGGCTATCTCCAAAATTTCTAAAGCCCTTTCTCAGCCTTTTGAAATCATATTTATACATTTTTCGTCAAAGTTTCACGTTGGTAACTAACCAACTCACTACTATTACGGTTACATATAAATAATGCCAATTGTTTACAATTTCTTTTAAAATTCTAATAATAAAAACATTAAAAGAAAGTTTTAAGTTTGCATTGACGAACTTTCTTTTTCTGTTTCAACACACTGAACACATTTTCCCAAAAATTTTACTAAGATTCTGGGAGCCTTGGGTATCTCATTTGCTTCAAATGAGAAAAATTTCCTCTGTAATTCAGGAAACAGAATTTCTATCATACTTTCTGTGAACTTCACTGTTTTCAACTTTAAACTCGGATTCACCGTCCACTTATTGATTTATGTAATGTTGACCAATTTAATATTTGAAATTTCTGCTTTCTTTTCTTCGAGCTCTTCTCTAGACTTTAGCTGATGCCTGGCAATGTTGACTTCGCCTAATAACCCAGAACAACCATCTGTCCCGATATTTAATGAATATTTTTCAAAGAGATTGAAGATTCCTTGACAGTCTTCGTTAACTTCTCTTATGATTCTTTTAGATTCAGCCAATTTTGATTCCCAGACTTTTATCATTATATCCCCTTTTACCTGTTCAGAAATAGATAATTTTTTATCTTTTCCAATTTCTTCTTTTAGTGAGGAAGCCACTGCTTTTTGAAAAGTATTCCTTGCTACTTTGGTTTCTCTTTCTTTCTGGAACACATTTTCCATGGACTTATTTAATTCCTGAAAATAATTCTGGATTATTTCCAGATTACAGAATACTTTCTGTTGTTCCTCTTCTATTTTTACATATATCTCTAATGCCTGTGTCCTGAAATGTTCAATTTCAATTACCTGGTTAGCAATAGAAATAATCTTGTCTTGCAAAAGTTTATTTTCTTCTCCTAACTTTTGAACCCGTTCTTGAGTGACCTGTATCATGTGTTTTGCTTCATCCATTTTTTTATTCAACTTTTGGATTTCTTGCATATCTTTGAGTTTAGATTGTTCTAGACCCTTCTGTATTCCCCAACCAATATTTCTTTCATTTTCCTTTAATCTGTCTTGCAACTGAATTATTTTTTGCTCCTTTTGTTCAAGCATAGTTGTTAGGTTTCCTACATAATATATATTAGCTAATGCTATAGCACCCATGGTTCCTGTTAACTCTGTAGCGAACTCTCCTTCCTTGAGTTTCTTCCCATCTATGATAACTCTATGCTTCTTAATCGATCTTTCTCCTACAGGATGAATTTCCTGTTTCAAGACAACTCTTCGTTTTTTGCTGAAAAAGTAATATGATGGGGGGATTTCATCTCTTGAAATCGACTCTAGGTCACTGACATATAGAACTCCTTCATGAGGGGTTCTGAAAGTAGACTGTAGTGGAGTTAAAGATGTAATGGGGCTACCAAGTTCCTTTGAAGCAGTTCCTCCAATCTTTTTTGGAATATCATCAAGAATTATTGGACTTGTTTCCAGTCCTTTTCTTTTCTCTGTCCCTGGTTCTTTTATCTGAGAACCCTCTATGTTTTGAGGAGGTATTTCAGAATCCTTCAACTTATCTTTGTCATTTGATTTATCCCGAGTATCAGTTTCAAACCCTAGAGGGGTTTCTTCCGATTCTGGCAATGAAGTTGATATTTCACCTTGTAAAATCTTCGGCAGGCAGCTTCGCCTATGTCTTTAAAAGGATGCAAACCCCACCTGTGAGTCAGGTGACAAGGCCTGTACTCTATCCTGCACTTCCTCATAATATTTAACATCTTTGAAAATATCATCGTAAACAGAAACTTCATGTTCACATGATTTTAAATTACACTGTATGTAATGCCGACTAATTATTTGGTAAGGGTCATGTT
Organism: Picea abies; assembly: GCA_900067695.1. Classification (NCBI taxonomy): domain Eukaryota; kingdom Viridiplantae; phylum Streptophyta; class Pinopsida; order Pinales; family Pinaceae; genus Picea; species Picea abies. The sequence continues at coordinate 4,201 of CBVK0100135568.1, forward strand.
TTTTGTTCTTGATGTCTACTAATTTAACTTCCTCCAATGACTCAGCCTCTTCTTTAGAATGAACTAAGTTTGATAAAGTAAATTTCCCGATATTAACAGGGAAAGATGGCCATGCTTTTTTCTGAAGGGATTTTAATTCTAACCCAATACCACCCTTGGCTAACTGATGGGCCACTTCTCTGCATACCAATCTGTCTGGTAAGAACTTCAGGAGCGCGTGAGGAGGAATAGAACAGCCATAAACCCTAACATAAGAAAAAAATTCTTCAATAAACCTGTCGGCAACTGATTTGAGGCTTTCTATGACTGCATCAGAAATGCAAGGGGGTTCGCATCCAAAGAATATTTTGTGCAGAGGGATAATTACTTAATGACAAACATCATAAAAAACATCTTTTGCATTTTCTTCCCAGAGAGCTGAGTGGTATTTATGTACAGGCTCTGGGAAAGAAACATTCCAACTCCAATTCATTAATGGAAAAGGAGTCATAAAACAAATGGCATTCATAATATATGCAGACATATAAAAAGATAATGGCTGTCCCTTTGACCTGGCTGCTTTATAATTTACAACCTTTTTTGTGAGGTTATCTGACAAAATTTTATGCCAGTTAAAAATACGTCCTTCTGAAACTTCCTCTAGGAAGGGTGTCCAGTCTGCATGAAAGTGACAGGGATCTTTTCTCCTGAAAGTCTGCATAACATCATGGCTGCGTAAACCATATATTCGTTTAAAGAGGCCGAGGCATAAATCCCATGAGCATCGGCCCTAAACTTTGCTTCGGACCTCGCCCATCCTCTAATCATATTGTGATATGTTTGGCCTGCCTCAACACATTCCTTTCTTTGAAACTCAGCTAAAAATTCAGCATTAAAATTGTGTTTGTAATTCGGTGAGAGTTTATACATTACTTGAATGTGCTCAGGCCTGAATGAGCTGACAACAACTCCTTGCTCATTCAGAATGCTTCTTGTCAGGATGTCCACCTTATCTAAAGCCCAACAGATCATATTGGTATATGTTACCAACCTCGGATGTGCAACAACCTTATGAAGCTCAGACTCAGCAATGTCTCGGAGATGATTTTCTGAATCAGGGTCTGCATATTTAAGCTCATCCTCCAGCTTTTTAGAAATTCCAGTCCATGATTTGACGGAGTGTACTCCGGATGCAGTAGTATCAGAAATAATATCACCTTCTGGTTGGTCTTCATTTTTCTTCGGTGCTTTTTTGGGTGCCATAGCTCTGCGTTTAAATTGAAAACCTGTCACAGAGAGTGGATGAAAAACTTAGCTTTGAAAACAAAATATAGACGTTTGATCATTTAATTTGAATATATCTTACGTATAGTGAGAATCGTACATCTGTCACAAAATAAAATCTCGTAATGAAGAAAAGATTTTCGGAGATATGCATTCAATATCCGTACTTAAGATTTCTCATCATTTTCAAATATAAAGAGAAACATACTAAATCAGAACACGAAGCATTTATGAACATTCAAAGAAAAATTAATTTTAAAACTATTTAGAAAGTGGATTTATTAGTGTTAATTTTGAGTTAAATTTGAAAACATGGTTTTCGGGGTTTCGTCAGTGTTGATGTAAAAAAATATGTCATCGAAGAAACCCGATTGCCGAAATCACGATGTATTAATTAAAATTAAAACGTTTTTAATATGTTGATTAATTGAGATTCAATATTTTCAGGATTTCGTTAATCGGAAAATCAGAAGTCGGGATTTCGGGAAATCTGATGACATGAGTCGTGCTCTCATGGAATCACGAATCCCGAAATCAAGAAATGGCGATGACCCGTTTCTTTAAAACATGATTTAACTTATCTTAATCAACTCAGTAATCAAGATTAAGGCCAAAACAGATATAGTTTATTTCAAATGTGAATTATGAGTCAGGATTTTGGTGATCGGGATTTCGGGAAATAGGATGACAAGAAACACGCTTCTCATAGAACCGCGAATCCCGAAATTGCGATGTAATTATTTAACTCTTAATCATTCTTAGCAGAGATTAGATTAATTTATATCTTTACTTAAGGATCAAATGTATCGCGAAATCGGGAAATCGGGAAACACAATGACAAGATTATATGATCTTATTGAACCGCGAATCCCGATATCGCGACATGATTAACTTAACTTTTTAACCTTTTAATTGAGAATTAAGTAATTTATGTTTTAATTAAGTCTTAAAGTATCGAGAAATCGGGGATCAGGGTTTCGCAATTTGATTTGCATTACAAATTTGTTTAAGTCAAACCCCGAATCCCGATTTCTTTAACATTTGACTGAAAAACTCACAAATTTAAAATTATACTCCTTTTAAATAATTTTTTGAAAAGTGTTGGAAAATTTATATTTTTGTAAACCTTTATCTATTCTTTATTTAAAAACAAATTAAAAGGTATCGCGAATTTCATAAATGATGAAATTTTTCTTTGGGAAAAGCCAAAACCTTAAAAATAAAAATCTAGACCTTAGGAACGAAAAATTTAAGCTTTGTTTCAACAAGGAGGTTTATTAACAACTTGGAACCCTTGTGTAACTGATCTTTCTACCTTTGTGAGCCCTGCAGGAATTTTGCTGGAAGGGTCTGTTAAAGATGTTGTTGTCATAAATGGTCTGAAGTTGTTGAATTGTTATGGGCCTTACACTGATAGAGAGACCTTTTGGGGGACTTTAAAGAATGAAGGATTATTTAATGAACCTAGCCTTATTTTAGGTGGTGATTTAAAATTCACCACATCAAGTCGAGATGATCCAAGTGGATATCGGTGGCCACCCACCTTTTCCAACTGGCTCAAAATTGTTTTCTAACAATTTTGACAATTTACTATTTTTAGCAGTTTTAACTTCCGGGGCCATTTTGAGGCCCTAAACGACGTCTTTGGGAAAACGGGCAGCAATATGGAATCTCCTTCGATATTGCCTCCAAAATGGATCTCCTAGAAGATACCTTTCCAATGAGCTATCATGTGCCTAAAGAAGAGATTGTATGAAAAAGTTATGACCCCGGGAAGTTGATGTACTAACTTACCCAAATGGGTCCCACATGACTTTTGGCGCTTCATCTCCTAGGGTTAGGTTTTTGGATGTATAGGGTTTTTGGAATTTCTGTTTATTGTAAAAATGCCTTCAGAGCCTCATTGGAATCATCTTCTTGTGAATGAACGCAACCGTCACATCTCTTCTCAGAGATAAGTCGCCACCATTCTAGTGAGTCTTTCACTCTGAATTTTTACAGTCTCTGTACATTTCTTTAATTAATATAAATTGTGTATTATTGTATCTTTGTGTTTATGTTTGCATCTCTAGTACATTGCTGTTATATTATTGGATATCAAAGACAAGGAGTCGAACCATGATTCAGAATCTTATTATGAAAATACTGGTAAAAGACAGATCATCGATGCAAACCCCACTGCTATTTTCGCAACCGCAACAATTCAACCAGAAGAACCAATAGATCCAGAAGAGGGGTAGCTCCTTCTTCATTCATAGATGTGGGTGAAGGGGACCCCATTTCATTTTATTGTTGATAGCGGAAGCCAGAAGAACCTCATCTCAGAAGAGGTCATCAAATAGTTGGGATTGTCGACAACATCACACCCGCAACCATACAACATCGGGTGGCTTCGCCAAGGACTAGATCTTTGTGTCAGCCAATAGTGTCGATTGTCATACGACATCCAACCCTTCAAGGATGAGGTATTATGTGATTTTTCCCCACTGGATGTCTGTGATGTTCTCTTGGGCTAGCCATATATGTGAAGACCCCATGTTGTTTATGAGTCTCGACCTCGCAGTGTCATTGTTTCTCTAGGGGGTCATCTCTACAAAATACCAGAGGTAGTTTCAAATATTTTTCCACCTAAACAGTGCCGCAAGGTAGTATCTCATACTATAAAATTCAGCTTCTTCACAATCTATTCAAAAGGGGAACACAAGGACACTGCAACCATTACAACCTCGCCCCAAGCACCTTCTATCCAACAAAATCAGGTCGACAAGGTTGCAACAAAGCGCACATATTCCTTTTTCACACCATCATATCTTGTATCTTGACTTGTTGAACAACCTCAGACTCAACAGGTTCGTGACAGACTTCCACAAACTGAGTAGCGCGACGTCTCCAACAAGGCAAGCAACTCACCAATATTTAGATTCAGTAATTTTTTTTCCTCTCCCCCGGGCACTCAACACAATGGAGACCATTGCTTCCTAAGGAGGGAGGATTGATCCAGGTGGATATCAGTGGCCACCCACCTTTTCCAACTGACTCAAAATAGTTTTTTGGCAATTTTAGTAATTTACTATTTTTAGCAGTTTTTAACATCCAGGGCCATCTTGAGGCCCTAAACGATGTTTTTGGGAAAATGACAAGTAATATGGAAATTCCTTCGATATTTCCTCCAAAATGAATCTCCTTGACGATACCTTTCCAACAGGATATTATGTGCCTAAAACAAAGATCGTATGCAAAAGTTATGACCCCGAGAAGTTTATGTACTAACTTACCCAAATGGGGCCCACATGATTTTTGGAACTTCATCTCCTAGGGTTAGGTTTTTGGATGTCTAGGGTTTTTGAAATTCCTGATTATTGTAAAGATGCCTTCATAGACTCATTGTAATCATCTTCTTGCAAATGAGCGCAACCATCACATCTCTTCTTAGAGATAAATTGCCACCATTCCACCAAGCTTGTTTTCGCTGCATTTTACAGTTTCAACTTATTTCCTTATTCAATAGAAAACCAATTTTGTTGTATCTCTGTTATTTTGTGTTAAGCACCTATTAATAATTTTTATTCATTTTTTTCTTCTCATAAAATCCCTCAGCCTCAACAGGTTTGTGACAGACTTCCACAGACTGAGCAGCACGACGTCTCCAACAAGGCAAACAACTCACTAAGATTTAGATTCAACAAACATTTGTTCCTCTCCCCCGGGCACTCAATGCAATGGATACCATTGCTTCCTAAGGAGGGAGGATTGATCCAGGTGGATATCGATGGCCACCCACGTTTTCCAACTAGCTCAAAACAGTTTTCTGGCAATTTTGGTAATTTACTATTTTTAGCAGTTTTTAACTTTTAGGCCATTTTGAGGCCCTAAACGATGTTTTTGGGAAAACATGGAGTAATATGGAGGTTCCTTCAATATTGCCTCCAAAATGAATTTCCTGGACGATACCTTTCCAATGGGCTATCATGTGCCTAAAACGGAGATCGTATGCAAAAGTTACGACCCCGGGGTACTAACTTACCCAAACGGGGCTCACATGACTTTTGGCGCTTCATCTCCTAGGGTTAGATTTTTGGATGTCTAGGGTTTTTGGCATTCCTCTTTATTGTAAAAATTCCTTCAGAGCCTCATTGTAATCATCTTCTTGCGAATGAGCGCAACCGTCACATTTCTTCTCAGAGATAAACCACCACCATTCTAGTGAGTCTTTCACTCTGTATTTTTACAGCCTTTGTACATTTATTTCATTAATAGAAATTATGTATTATTGTATCTTTGTGTTTATGGTTTCATCTCTGGTACATTGCTATTATATTATTGGATATCCATGATATCTCTGTGCATTTCTTTATTATATCTCCACTCTTATTTCATGCCGAAAATAATCTGGATTAGTGGTATCAGAGCAAGCTTCTCTTGATGATTTTTTCAGTGCATGTCCCCGAAGAGGTCCGAGTATAGCAAGTTGGGTCTCGAGATTGTCTCTCTTGAATACAATCGCTCTCGCATGCCCAAGAAACCCTCCATGGCGGAAGAAAAGAAAAACAACGGAGTAGACGATCCTATAAATATGTTGTATGAGCAAGCTCTCACACGATAGAAGGACGAAATGATGGAGAATTTTTCCCACATCCTTCAACGCCCGCCAATAGAAACATGTGCATTTTCATCAAAAAACCACTTTGGAAGCACCTCTAATTTCAAGGTACATGTTAATTTTGATATTCTCGTATTTGAAGGTTAGATAGATGCGGATGCCCTAGACAAATGGTTAAATCTGCTAGACGGTTATTTCTCTGTTCACCATTTTTCCGATAGGGAACAGATCCAGAAGATGGGGAGCACCTTTTCATTCACAGATGTGGGTGAAGGGGACACCACTACATTTTATTGTTAATAGTGGAAGCTAGAAGAACCTCATCTCATCAGAGGTCGTCAAACAATTGAGATTGTCGACAACACCACACCCGCAACGAGACAACATCGGGTGGCTTCGCCAAGGATGAGATCTTTGTGTCAGCCAACAGTGTCAATTATCATACGACATCTAGCCCTTCAAGGATGAGGTATTATGTGATGTTTCTCCACTGGATGTCTGTGATGTTCTCTTGGGCCAGCCATATATGTAGAGACACCATGTTGTTTATGAGTCTCGACCCCACAATGTCATTGTTTCTCTAGGGGGTCATCTCTAAAGAATACCAGAGGTATTTCCGACTATTGTTCCACCTAAACAGTTCCAAAAGGTAGTATCTCATACTGAAAAATTTAGCTTCTTCACAATCTGTTCAAAAGGGGAACAAAATGACACTGCAACCACTACAGCCTCACCCCAAACACCTTCTATCAAATAGAAGCAAGCTGACAAGGTTGCAGCAAAGCACACAGATTCCTTCTGAACACCGTCCTCTTGTGTAGATCAACTTGTTGAACAACCTCAGCCTCAACAGGTTCGTGACATACTTCCACAAATTGAACAACGTGACGTCTCCAACAAGGCAAGCAACTCACCAAGATTCAGATTAAACAAATGTTTTTTCCTCTCCCCCGAGCACTCAACACAATGGAGACCATTTCTTCCTAAGGAGGGAGGATTGATCCAAGTGGATATCGGTGGCAACCCACCTTTTCCAATTGGCTCAAAATAGTTTTCTGGCAATTTTGGTAATTTACTATTTTTAGAAGTTTTTAACTTTCAGGGCCATCTTGAGGCCCTAAATGATGTTTTTGGGAAAATGGGGAGAAATATGGAATTTCCTTTGGTATTTCCTCCAAAATGAATCTCCTTGACGATACCTTTTCAATGGGCTATCATGTGCCTAAAACGAATATTGTATGCAAAAGTTACGACTTCGGGAAGTTGATGTACTAACTTACCCAAACGGGGCCCACATGACTTTTGGTGCTTCATCTCCTAGGTTTAGGTTTTTGACATTCCTGTTTATTGTAAAAATACCTTCAGAGCCTCATTGTAATCATCTTCTTGTGAATGAGTGCAACCATCACATCTCTTCTCAGAGATAGGATGCCACCATTCTAGCGAGTCTTTCACTCTGTATTTTGAGATCATATGCAAAAGTTACAACCCCAAGAAGTTGATGTACTAACTTACCCAAATGGGGCCCACATGAATTTTGGCACTTCATCTCCTAGGGTTAGGTTTTTGGATGTCTAGGTTTTTTGGCATTCCTGTTTATTGTAAAAAGGCCTTCAGAGCCTCATTGTAATCATCTTCTTCTGAATGAGCGCAGTTGTCACATCTCTTCTCAGAGATAAGCCGTCACCATTCTAGTGAGTCTTTCACTCTATATTTTTACAGTCTCTGTACATTTCTTTAATTAATAGAAATTGTGTATTACTGTATCTTTGTGTTTATGGTTGCATCTCTGGTACATTCTTGTTTTATTATGAGGACCAATACATCTCTGGGATTTTTTTGTGGATGCAGTAAAGGGAAAATATTACCCTATTGGTAACTATGAGGACTAGTACATAAGATGGACCACACTGCGGCAAGAGAGGGGCCAAGAAGTTATGGAGTTCACCAATACCTTCCATACCTTGTGCACCAAGATGGGTATCAAAGACTCTGAGTGACATTTGGTTCTGAAATACCACGGGGCTCTACATAGATATATCCAAACTGAAATGGATTTTATGTACTTCTCATCACTCGGTTCTGCTTATAGATATTCTGTTAAAATTGAGCAGAAGTTTCACAACCAGAACAAACAGGAGTTCGGATATGCAAATCTGCAACAACCAAAGTATGAGAAAGAAGACCCTAACAAACAACTTCCTAAAAACTAGTCTAAACCACAGGGAAAGAAGGGTCATGGAAAGACGAAGAAGGACATCGAAAATGGTGTGAATTCCAAAAAATCCCTTGGCACAACACCGATGAATGTTGTTCAAAATAGTCATTGGTGGCTGAGATCAAAGAGAAGGAGACAAACCCTGATTCAAAATCTGATTCTAAAAATATTGGTAAAAGACAGATCATCGATGCAAACCCCACTACTATTGTCTCAAACGTAACAATTCAACCAGAAGAACCAAAAGATCCAGAAGAGGGGTAGCACCTTTTTCATTCACAGATGTGGGTGAAGGGGACCCCACTACATTTTATTGTTGATAGTGGAAGTCAGAAGAACCTCATCTCAGTAGAGGTCGTCAAATAGCTGAGATTGTCAACACCACACCCACAACCATACAACATCGGGTGGCTTCACCAAGGATGAGATATTCGTGTCAACCAATAGTGTCGATTGTCATACGACATCCAACCCTTCAAGGATGAGGTATCATGTGATGTTTCCCCACTAGATGTCTATGATGTTCTCTTGGGCCAACCATATATGTGGAGACGCCATGTTATTTATGAGTCTCGACCTCGCAGTGTCATTGTTTATCTAAGGGGTCATCTCTACAGAATACCATAGGTAGTTCCAACTATTGTTCCACCTAAACAGTGCCGCAAGGTAGTATCTCATACTACAAAATTCAACTTCTTCACAATTTGTTCAAAAGGGGAACATAAATACTCTGCAACCACTACAGCCTCGCCCCAAGCACCTTCTATCCAATAGAAGCAGGTTGACAAGGTTGGAGAAAAGTGCGTAGATTCCTTCTGCACACTACCCTCTTGTGTATCTTGACTTGTTGAACAATCTCAACCTCAAGAGGTTCGTGACAGACTTCCACAAACTGAGCAACGTGACGTCTCCAACAAGGCAAGCAATTCACCAAGATTCAGATTCAGCAAACGTTGTTTTCTCTCTCTCGAGAAATCAACGCAATGGATACCATTGCTTCCTAAGGAGGGAGGATTGATCCAGGTGGATATCAGTGGCCACCCACCTTTTCCAACTGGCTCAAAACTATTTTCTAGCAATTTTAGTAATTTACGTTTTTTAGCAGTTTTTAACTTTCGGGGCGATTTTGAGGCCCTAAAGGATGCTTTTGGGAAAATAGGGAGAAATATGGAAGTTCTTTCAATTTTTCCTCCAAAATGAATCTTCTTGATGATACCTTTCCAACGGGCTATCATGTGCCTAAAACGAATATCGTATGCAAAAGTTACGACCCTGGGAAGTTGATGTACTAGCTTACCCAAATGGAGCCCACATGACTTTTGGCGCTTCATCTCCTAGGGTTAGGTTTTTGGATGTCTAGGGTTCTTAACATTCTTATTTATTGTAAAAAGGCCTTCATATCCTCATTGTAATCATCTTCTTTCGAATGAGCACAACCATCACATCTGTTCTCAGAGATAAACCACCACCATTCCAGCAAGCTTGTTTCCGCTGCATTTTACAATTTTAGCTTATTTCCTTATTCAATAGAAAACCAATTGTATTGTATCTCTGTTATTTTGTGTTAAGCACCTCTTAATAATCTGTAGTCATTTTGTTCTTCTCATAAAATCCAGATTAGTGGACACCCAACGTTTCCTAGTGCTATTTCCTTGATCTCTGCTAAGCAACGTAGGAAGGTCATCTCTCAGACGGGGAAATTTGTCTTCTTCGTGATTCGCTCTCAGAATAAGAGAAATATCATAGCCACATCCAGGGTCTCTCTGACCGGCCTCTCCACACAGTATAAGAAAGTAGATAAGGTTGTGGAAGAATACTCAGATATCTTCTCGTCACCTACCGGGGTACCTCTGCACTGCCAGGTCAAGCACCCCATCGATCTGACCCCCGACACACTACTGCCCAATGGGCCAGTCTATCGTCACTCTCTGTTAGAGAATGAGGATATCAAGAGACAAATTCAAGAACTTCTCCATAAGGGTCACAGACGTCCCATCTCATCACCTTGCGGGAGCCTAATCTGTGAATGTTTGTTG
>CBVK0100135569.1:0-14317 GCA_900067695.1 Picea abies
CAGTTAATTAATTTCGAAAAACCTCCCCCGTACACATGTCACCCATCCCCCAGTTGCACCAGAAAATCAATTTTACTAATTAATTAAATATTCCTATTTCCCTCACCCACCTAAAATCATTCCAAAAAATGCTCCTTGGTATCCCAATATTCCCTTACAAATATTAAATGACTTACGCCTTACTTAATTCCTAGTTGAGTTCATAAACAACAACTTCCCAAGGCAAGATTCCTTACTAAGTTAGACATTCAACTTTTTCTTTGTGTTTCCCCTTTTCTTTAAGTTTCCCCTTTTACTTTAAGTTTCCTATTTCTTTTAAGTTTCCCTCTTTTTCCTTTTTAATTAAAAATCAATTTAGCAAGTGTAGATAAAACAACAATGTACCCTTTTTTTATTTTTAACTAAAAATTAAATTAGCAAAAGTAGATAAAAACAACGAGCTACCTTTTTTCCTCTTTAATTAAAAATTAATTTAGCAACTATAGATGAAACAACCCTTTACCTCTTTTCTTTTTAATTAAAAATTAAATTAGCAAAAGTAGATAAAAACAACCATTTCCCTTTTTAAAATTTTAATCCTGCATTATAATTTTGACTTTAATAAATAAGTTTTAATTTCTTACCCCCCTTCTTGTTACATGTTTATTTATTTATATTATTTTTTTTTACCACATGTTCTACTTAGACCTAGATTTTAATTTCACTAGGTTCAACGACATTTTTTTATTTAGGGAAAATTGTTTTTAAACCTTACTTATCACATCATTCATTTTAAGGCTGACTAGATTTATTCACTTACTAATTAAAATCACAATGTTCCCTTCAGGACGCACCACATGCTCGAAGGGTTCCGCTTTTCTCTTTTTGTTTTCCATGCACGGCGTGCCCTTCAGGACGCACTACGTGCTCCAAGGGTGCCACTTGCCTCTTGACTAAATTTGGTATACGTCAAACCCTTGGAGTTAATACTCTGCGAGGTGATCTTGTGGAAGACTAAGTGCCTCTAAGGAATAATTCCCCTACCTTATTGCGTGTCCCTTAAAATTATCGTGAGCGACTCTCACAGTCTACCCTCAGGACATCGTGTGTCTTATTGAACTACGTAATTGCTAACCTACAGTTCGAGCCATGACGAGAGTACTAGTAGGTTTTGGCAGGGTTGCTGCCACACCTCTCCCTCAAGTCTCTATTTGTCATGCGTGACCCCTCTACTCCACATGTGAGTCTGGTCAGCAAGCTATCATCAACCTTCATCCATCAATGAATCATGTCAGCAATAACAATCAATCATCATAATATCTAGTCATATGTACATATGTCATATCAACCAAATTCAACCCAACAGTCCACTCCTTGACTCGATCTGACGTCCAAGGGGTTTCATCCATGCCTCTGCATCCTCGAGGTCCAAATTTCTGCACACTTAGGAGAACCCATTCAATAGCACTTGTCTATGTAATACAACCAAATAACATATCATCAGTTCCATAATATCTCATAATCATAATCGAAATGACCAATAGATATAATAACCTAGATCACTTCCAAGCAAGTGTCCTCAAAGAATAAGTTTTCTTAGTGCACGCAAGAATGGGATGTTATAGGCGACATGTGTACATGGGAGGTTTTTCCTAATTAATTAAATGAAAAATAAATCTAATGAGGGTTTGGGAAACTAATGACTAAAAAACTCTATTAAAAAGATTGTAGAGGAGGAGTATAAAACACAGCTCGCTTGCGTAACATTATGCTCCTGAAATTTCATCTTGACTGAACTTTCTCTTGTGGGAGTTGGGATACCCAGCTCGGGTAACAAGTGGTAGATGGACATTGCGAGGCGAGCTGGGTGCCAGCATTCTCTCATATTGTGTGCCTAGCCCCTTTGCGTCTCGGGGGGCTCATGGGGAAGAATATTATCCCTAGAGTTGGATGGAAGGTATCGGTGAGGTATCATTGGTTGGCAAGAGGAAGGTCACTTTCATTTCTTCACATTTGGCTATGGTACACATGTGCATAATATGTATTAATTAATAACTCAATTTCTTGTTTATGCATTTCTTTATTGTCGAAAGATCGCTTGTGTAGATGTTGTTAAAAGAAAATATTTGTTTAGTTATGCATATGAATTTTACCCTGGGCGATAGTGCGCTGTGTGAAATCGCAAAAGGGTCACTAAATTTATGTTTCTAAGGTTTTTCTTATTACTGCGTTTCATTGTAGTTTCCGATTCTCATTGGGATTATTACTGCGTTGTATTATTACTAAGGAAGACTTTTTTTTGTTTCTCAAGCCATTATTTTATCTTACTTTGGGTTTCTATTGTTTTTAATACAAGGAAATTGTGTCTTTATCTTCTGTTCTTATCCTTTCATTTATTAGTCTGTGCGTGAGTAGTTGGTCAGAAGCGAAATCGACTATCTTTCACTCCAGTGTTAAATATTTAGATTCAAATGCCCTTATTTCCTATGCATGGATAATAAGTGAAGGATAATCACTTTTCCCAGCCAATTCCTTACTATGTACAATGGAATTTCCTCCTTATTGCTCAGCAATTTTTGTGGTCTTCACTCAACCGATTTTCATTTTTCGTCATCCAACAATTTCATACCTTCTCTATGTTGATGGGGTGTAAACCTGGATTATGTTCCATTGCTCGACCATATCTTTGTTCGTTTCCTCAAAAAATTTGTGTTACCCACCCAACGGTGTATTGGGTTGATTCGTTGTGTTTCCTTACTGTATTTTTTCCTTCTGCGTGATTGATTTTTGTGCTTAATGTATATTTTCATTGCATGGGATTTTGTATTATTATTAACCTTGTCTTTTTTGGATCTGGTTATCAATTGATTAGGCCAGGGTTTATATTTGCAAATGATTTTTCTTAGATCTAGTCGAGCTTATGCATTTTTATTGAAATGTGTTTTGAATTCCTTTAGTTGTGTAGTTAAAGACGCAAAATGTGTGTGTAGTCTATGTTTTCCATGGTTTTAATCCTTTTCCAGTGGATTCGATTTTAAATTCTTGGTTTGCATTAGAAAGATCAATCTATGTGAAATTAGCTACTAGAGCGCTTTATTTTTGTTTTCTGGGCCTAATTTTTCTTGTGGTGGTTGTTATTAGTTTTTAGGTGTGTGTAATTGATGTTCATTGCTATGCTTCCTCGTGACGATCATGACAGTCAGGCAATTTGATTACTATGCTTGATGTATCTTTTCAAAGCGATTTTATTATTTCTACTGCAATTTGATTAGCATTGGTATATCATTGATTTGATTAGCATTATTGTTGCGATTTTATCATTATCACTATGATTTTATCATTACTGTTGTGATTTTATCATTACCACTGCATTTTAGCATGATATCTGTACTTACTACTTAGTATAATATGATCCTCCTATATATCATTAACAATGAAATGGAAGTATTATGGAGTCCTTATATCGTGCTTAATAAGTTCCACCTTGATTATTAATGGATAGCATGGCAGCTTGAAACCTTGCTAGTTTCTCCTTATGATCAATTTCTCAGAAATGTATAAAATGGGTTGTCTAACAACTCATTGCTATGCGTTGTATAGTCTGTATGATAATCGTTGATATCCTTATTCTTTATGTTTTCTACACAAATGTTTTGTATAACAATCATAGATATTAGTTATATAATCTGTATGACAATTCATTGTTATCCTTACATATTCTTTGTTGACAATTGTGGTTATTATTTTTATATTTTTATATTCGGTATGAAAAGTGTGTAGTAAATATTATTATATATTCAAATTTCTAAATAAACATAAACATACAAAAACTTCTTGAAAAGGATACATAAATCACACCTAGAACATCCAACCATTACTTCAAGAATAAAACAATGAGAACGTTTCCTTGCAGTAATTGTCCCTTCGATTTTTCCCAGCCTTTGACAGCGCTGAGTGTCATAGAAACTATTTTTATTATCTAGCCATTGACAACGTAGAGTTTGTCTGAGGACTGGCAGGAAGGCTCTAAATTTTCATATTTAATAGTTTCTTTATAACCACAATGCTGGTGGAATTTATGTTGGTGAATTGCACCTTACCTGTGGGGGTTTCTGTTTGGATTCAACTATAATGGATTATTCACTGCGTAATATGGAACAGTGTTGACAACGGTGATTACACAACCATAAACCCATTCAAGTTGTTATTTATCATTATTTTAACTTCTGCATCAATAATTAATTTTTTTTATATAGAAATTGTTTTATAGACTAGCCCTTGAATTTCGCAACAATAAATCAATTGTTTTTATATAGTAATTGTTTATTTATCAGTCTTATATATCAGTTTTTTTTAACTTTTCCATAATAGATTAATTGCTTAAATTGTAATAGCCGCAATGATAATGGATTAGCTGCTTAATTACTATGGTATTAGATTAATTGATTAATTGCAATGGAAATAGTTCCCTCATTGTCACTTAGTCATAATGGTTTAACAACTAATGGTTTATGGTTTATTTGTGTAATATTTTAATGGCTTGCGCAATATTATTGGTTGAGGGTTTAATAGTTTTAATAGCTAAATTGTTTTATAGTTAAACAATGAATTGGTTACCGTGCACTTTTTCCTTAGTTGAACTGTAAATGGTGGTTGGTCATGGTTGTTACACCACATATTATTGCCTTGTAGGAAAACAAGAAATCCTTCAGTTAGTTTCGCAATTTAATTTCGAATGATGTCACCTTGCGTCTTGTTGACTTATGATTGGGTGCTTGGGTATAGTCTTTGTGTATTTATTGATAGATAATTCTGTCTCCTAGTGCGTGGTATTTTTCTTGGGTAAGATCTAGATATTCTATATTGCGCCATGGTTACTGTCAGTCCTATTGCCTTCTCACCACATGATTCCTGATGAGGGGATCATTGCATGCCTGATTGATAATAAGAATGATAACCTGGCCAGAGTCATATGATTCTCGAAGTGGACGTATGTGTTTTTTTTGCGTGTGTCAAGTCGTGTTGATTAATTGTTGTCGTTGTTAATTCCCTGCTTAAAAAAAAAAAATTACACTTGCTTTGCGTTGCTTGCAATCATAACGATGGGGTTGTTACAATAGGTGGCACACTTCCCAGTTATAAGTGAATATAATCATGATGCTCTTTATTAGGTGGAAGGAAATTGTTCATATCTAAAAATAACTTGGAAATATTCACAATAACTACTTGAAGTTCCAAGGGAATGTAAGGTTTAATGTTTTTGACTTACAATGAACACAATTGTGAAATAACACCTTGGTGTCCCTTACTTAACAATTTTATCATTAAATTATATATTATTAGTTTAAATGGTTTCATTTATACACCTTTGAGTTCAATTTCCTTTCCTTTTACAGAAAATATCATGAAAAATTCCTAGCCATTGAAATTTTAATAAAACATAAACACCTCCAATTTGGATTGTAATAATTAGACTACTTCCCAAGAGTGAGCTTAAACTATGGAAATTTCATGAATAATGTACGGTACCACAATATGCAACCATTATATGAAACTCTAATGCTAGATATATAAAGGAGTTGAAAAGTTGGGCTAATTTTCATTTAACGAAGTTATGGTACTGCCAAAATCATTCAACATTATTACCTTTTTTTCATTTGATATATCCATCTATAATGAGAGTTTGAGGAGTGATAGTGCTAGCTAACGTATTACAAGATATAGTAGGAGTATTATCTTCTAATTCTATATGTTGAGATAGTTTCATTTCTTAATCAGCTTCCTCTTCATAATCTATGTAGAATAACTTTCTCTTATTATACTTAAGTTTCTCATTGTACCATAATTCAAACATAGTCTTTTTCCTCTTCTTTCATCCATTTTATGAGGTCTCAATATTGTAACATGGGTAAGGTTAGGAGATAGACCAATTTGTTCGTATCACAAATCCTAATTTTTTTTTTTAAATAACATAAATACAAATTTAGGTCTTAACATAAATACAAATTCAGGTCTTGAACATCTATATGCTATAAGTTAAGGTTTCTATACGATTTATATTCCTTGATTATAGGGATCAAACCTATAGTCATTTTAAATTTTTATATTCATTCTTGAAATTAAGGATTTACATAAAAACTTGTCAAATGGACTAACTTGATAACATTACAACACCTTTCAAAAATGCAACATAAGTCCTTCAATTTACGATATATATGCATATATTGTTTTTTAACTTACATGGTAATCTTATAGTTTAACTTATTAGAATTATAATCCTAAGTCCTTCAATTACCATTATCCACATATATACAAACTTGGAATAACATAGTCCGTCTTATGAAATTTGTGCATACTATACACATTTAAAAGGAATTAGGGTTATACGAAATTTGTTTTCATTATACAAAATCAAACTAGTTAAATCCTTATATGACATGATTGTACATTAATCAACACTGTAATCTTATTGAATTTAGGCATGGTAATAAATTTAACAGTTGTATTATCGTCGCCCTTTGCAAGGTGAGTCGGAAACACATGGAAATAGTTAGGTGAAGTTATGTCGAATTTTAATGAGAGTGTAAATATGACAAGATCCTCACCATTTCTCCTTAACGAGTGTCACCCTGATTCATCACCACCTAGAGGTAGTACAAGATCTCGGTTTCAATGACAATCAGGATTCTTACAAGGCTTGTTCGAAAACCTTGAGGCCAGTCATTCCTCACGCCTAGTTTACCCTTGTTGTGTTTATCGAGCTCTCTGATCAATTGATGCGTTATTACTGTGTAAAGGTTATACAGAACAAGGAGCCTTCATGTAGGCTTACTCTGTGCAATGTTCCATCCATTAGACTTGCTTTGTGTGAAGTATTTCTATGTGAATTTGTTCCGTGCATGAATTTCTTCTATGGGAGATATTATATGCAGGGAGTTCTTCGTTATATTTGAAGATTTGTCCATCATAAGAATGGTTTCCCTCCGAGGAAGACCAAACGTTCATCCTACTGTAAGTACATTCGTGTTACTAAGCCTTTTCCTTGATATTTAAATTGCTTTTCGTAATCTAACATCAAATAGTTTGTTTACAGGTCATGTTTGAAACTAAAGGCATGGACGTTCTCGGATAAAGGAAGTATACCCAAGGGAATATTCATTCTGGTAAGTCATTAAACAAGATTTGGTTGGTCGCATAAGTTTAAATCCTCACTTTTTTCTCTGGGTTTTACTTAGTAGAATGAACAGTCACTAGCATTCACTTGTTTGCTTTTGTTTTTTTTTGTTCCAAACCAAAACGTCATAAATGACCCTGTCCAAAATCGAATTTCATGGGTGGAATTATTCCTACAAGTATGCGTTCCCTCACAGTTTACCCTCCAAAATTCGTCGATACCGAATCTCTCTCAAGATATATATCTGATATTTTGAGATTCCTAAGCTTCCTATTTGGAAAAATTGGTTGTAACATTGGTTGTAACTTATGTTTGAACAGAATATGTAACAATTATTTTTCGAGTCTAGACAGAGAGTTTCTAAGTGTTTGTTTTAGGGATTTACATACATATATTTTATGGTATTTACTTGCATAAGTAAATGTTATTGAACAAAACCTTACGGGTTTCGTATGTCCTTTGAACTGTTAATACAGAGTCGTTTTATTTTCCCTAATTAAATTTTTGTTAAGGTTTGTATGTATCATGTCTTCGAATTTATAGATCGTTATTGCACTTTTCATTTATAATACAGTAAACTAGTTGTAATGGTAATTTCTGTCCTTGGTAAAAACATTTACCAACTACCATTGTATTTCATTTGTATATTGTTTCCAATATAAATATCCCATTATAAATATCTGTATAAATTAGTGTCCAATTTACATCTGGTAATTTATCTGTGTGTATAAATTAGTGTCCAATTTACATCTGGTAATTTATCTGTGTAGGAATGTAAATAATTCTGTAACTATTATCCATCAACAATTTACCATTAACTCTTCTAAAAATATAGACAATATTCATTCATCTTCTTTGGCTGTTACGAGTTTATATATATAACTATCTATATTCACAAAACCAATTAAATTAGCCTATACTAGGGTTGAATTTTTTTTTCTACTTGCATATAAAACATAAACGATATATACCACAATATATAAAAATCCACAATGATTATTGTTGTCTATCTGCATTTTGTAACTCTTTTTCCTAGACATTCTCATTCAAAATAAATAGAAATTAGAACCTATGTATAATTCGCACAAAATAAATGCAGGCGACAACAATCTAAAGGTTATTGTTCCTCCCAAAGGTCATCTAGAACATCCAATACTACTTGCTTTGAATACCCTCGACCCTGATAGTTGAACCACAAGGACAACGACTAATTTATCATTTGTGCAATGCAATTCTTCTCGAATATCACACATTTTGATGTTATGGTCTTCTTCCCAATCATACAAGCCTCATGCTCAATTTGAGTGAAGTCTTTTTTATTCACTTGCATATGTCTTTTACATTAATGAACCACCTTCTCACTCAACTCTCACTTGACCCAAGTTATTATCACTTGGTCTCTTATGAAATTCCACTTGTCATTTCTCCTTGTGGGTCTGCAATCACTTTTTCAACAATTATTTTACAATTGTTTTTATTACTTTTGGTCAATTTAAATAAATTCAATAGTTCAAATACATAAAATAAATAAAGTCTTAATAATTTAAAAATCAGAGATATTACATACATTCTCCCTTTAAGTTTAACGTTGTCCTCCTTGTTACTCAATGTATTTTTAACATTGTCTTCGGTGTTACTTAAGGTATTTTGAGTCATCTCAAAAAAGAATTTGATATGCATATTGCATATGACTCTCCAATTCCAAAGTAGCTTCCTTAGGACTCTCCAATTCCCAAGTAGCTTCCTCAGAACTAAGGTGGCTCCATTGCACCTTTACTTGTCTGATGGTATAGTTATGGAGAATATCCTATCCTGTATCGAGAATGTGGTCTAGTTCCACCTGAAGTTCTCATTTGAGTTCCACCTGTATCACATCTCAATCAACCATATGAGTTGCATCATGCACGTATTTGTTTAATAAAGAAAAGTGAAAAACATTATGTACTTTTATTGAGGTGGGAAGTACTAGTTGATATGCTAGTGATCTCACTTTTGCTAACTGTTCAAAGGGTCCACAATATCCTGGAGCTAACTTAATACAATTTCCGAGTTTTGAAGAACTTTTCCTCAGTTTTACTTTTTCATAAACATGATCTCCAACTTGGAACTCTCTGAGACTTCCTTTTAAATCTGGGTAAATTGTTTATCATTCTTGTGCCACTTTCAAGTTATGTTGTACATATTTCAAAGTTAGTTCCATGTATTTTAATATATCATGACATAACATTAATCTATCCACCGTACTACACCAAGAAATTTATGTGTCAAATTTTCATCCGTAAAGTATTTCAAAATGACTAAATTTTGTTGAAGCCTCGACATGATTGTTATAATCAAATTCAACAAGATGTAAATAGTCTTCCCATTTAGTAATCTTATTCATTACATACATTCTGAGCATATCCTCTAATACTTGGTTTATCCATTTAGTCTCATTTGCGGATGATAATTTCTATTTTTTATCCAAACCTTTAAACAATGTTTTCCAAAATGTATGAGTGAACTTAGCATCTCTATCAAAAATTACAACTTTAGGCACACCATGTAATATGAAGATTTCCTTCATAAAAATATCAACAATATTTATAGCTTTATAAGTGGACCTAACACCAATAAAATGTGTTTCCTTACTTAATTTATCAACAACAACCATTATAGAATCATTTTATTATTATTCTTAGGTAAAATTGTTATAAACTTCATACCAATAAACTCCTCCCATTTCCATTCTGGAATAGGTTGGAATAGGTAGAGGTTGTAGTAAGTAAGCTTGTGGGGTGCTTGTGCTCATCTTTTACCTCCTAACATTCCAAGCATCTTTTACCTTTAATATGATTTATTTTGAAATCATATTCGCTTAAGAAAGCTAACCATATCATTTGTCGAGCATTTAGATTTTGTTGATCAAACATCAGACAACAGGAAAAATATTCATCCTATAAAAATCTTCTTCTTATAAGATAGTGTCGCAACATCTTAAAGGCATGTATTATAGCAGGGAGCTCTAAATCATGAGTAGCTTAATTATTTTTTTGTTCTTTAATATTTCTAGATTCAGAAGCTACTACATAATTTTCTTGCATTAAAACCCCTCCTAAACCTTCTTTTCAAGCATCCATACATACAACAAAATCTTTATATGGATCCACAATTTTTAGTATAGGAGAAATAGTTAGGAGATGTTTTAATTTATTAAAACTTTCTTGATGCTTTTCTATCCACTTAAAAGTCATTCCATTTTTCTGTAATGAGGTTATAGAGTATGTAATTTTTTAGAAACTCGTAATAAATATTCGATAATAACGAGTAATTCCCATAAAATATCTTACATCGATAACATCTTTGGGAACATGTCTTCGATTATAGCTTTGATTTTATCCAGATCGACATAAATGCCTTCTTTAGAAATAACATGTCCTAGATACTCTATTTTATCTTTATAAAAGTCACATTTGTTAAGCTTAGCATATAGTTCATGTTCTTTTAACACTTGTAAAATTATTCTTAAATGTTCTTCAAGTTGTTGTTCATTTTTCTAATATACTAATATATCATCAATGAAAAAAATGAAAAATTTATCCAAATATTTACTTAAAATATTATTCATTAAACAATGAACGAGGCTGGAGCATTTGTTAAACCCAAATTCACCCAAATTCATTACTAGAAATTCTTACTGGCCATACCTCGTTCTAAAAGCCATCTTATGAATATCTTCATCTTTTTATCCTAACTTGATGAGATGCATATCGTAAGTAAATTTTAGAAAATATCACGAGTCCTCTTACTTGATCGAATAGATGGTCAATGTGCAGTAAATTATGTATATTTTTAATCTTCAACTTATTTCGTTGTCGGTAATCAATATGCAGTCGTAAAGTACCATACTTTTTCTTTACAAAATGTATAGGTTCTCCCCACAGAGACACACTAGGTCGGATGTACTTTTTATCTATTAATTCTTGTAATTATATCTTTAGTTCGTTCATCGCTATGGTGTTCATCCTATAAGGATCCTTAGATACTGGTACTTCTCCAAGTACTAGATTTATGGTAAAATCTATATCTCTTTGTGGAGGTAATCCTGGAATTTCTGAAACTCCCAGATATCAATTTGTTTATTTTCCTCTAGATTATCTATTACATGCACACCATATAATTTACAACATTTACACACACAATTTTTCATTTGTAATGCTAGTATATCCCGAACATAAACTGTTTTATGTATCCCATTAATATTAACAACATTAAGAGTATCATTTGTGAACAAAACTGTCTTATTATAACAATTTAGGATCATTCTATGTTCTTCCCACCAATTCATACCAATCAACAAGTAATAAGACCCCAAAGGCGAAAAACTCAAATCAAGATAGTTTTTGAAATTATTCATAAGAAATTCACACTTGCCAACAAATTCAGTAACTTTTTTTTTCATACTTGTAGCAAGTTGAACTAACCATGAATTTTCAAATTTAGTTTTTTGTAATTTGCACATATTCACAAGTCTATGTGAAATATAACTTAAAGTAGCACTGGCGTCAATGAAAATAGATATTGGTTCATTATTTACCATGCCTTCTACTTCCACAATACAAGTATGATGATTTGCTTGTCTATTTTCCAATGTTGCACTAATTTTTGGAATTTTCCTTTCAATTTCTTCAAGTGTAGAAGCTTCATGGAAAGTATGCAAGTTGTTGTTATTTTTCTTCCTGAGGTGACAGTCCTTGTAATAATGTGGGTCACCACACTCCCAACATTTCAAAGGTTTTCTTTGGGATTTATTTGTATTATAAACAATAATTGGTTCTTTATCCTTATTCCCATATGGATTATAAGGTTTATTACTTTTTTAGCTACTCCCTTGATAACTTTGTTGAACATTTCCAAAATTCTTATTATAAAACTTTGTTCCTTTTCCTTTCTATTCAAATTTAATATGCCTTTTGTCTTTAGAGTTGTTCACATTCTCATTATTTTTTTTATTTTGTCCATAACTAAAATTTGTATTCCTCATTGCTTATTCTAAAGTTCTTGGGTTATCATATTCAATTATTTCTTTATAAACATGAGGTAGACACCTTATAAAATGTTGAATATTTGTCTTTTCATCAACAATATAAGGCACAGAATGCAACAAAATTTAGCACTTACTGCACAAATCCACCATATAAAATGTTGAATATTTGTCTTTTCATCAACAACATATGCACATGATGCAACAAAATTCAACACTTATTGCACAAATCCTTCATCGTCATACTTCCTAGTTTCAAATCATAAAACTCTTTTTCCTTCTCTTAGTAATGTTGTTCTCATAAGCATTTTCTTTTAAAATATTTCTTGTTATCCAAGTTACATATCGTTCTTTAATATGTTTTAATTTTTTTATATCTTGCCATATCAACTTTCCCAATTAAATTATATATTGTCATTTTCTCTTTTAATTCACTAGAATAATTATATATTTGGAAGTATTTCTTCATCCTTGGAAGCCATGGTTCATCCTCTTCTTCTATTGCAATTTCAGTGTTGAACACATGGGGTTTGATATTTTTAAATCCCCCAGTGATTTCATCAAAAGACTTGTGTTTCTTTTTATTTTCCAACTTGTTACTATCACTACTTTCACTAGAATTTCCATATTTTGTTTTCTTTTATTATCCAATTTCTTGTTAGTAGATTGTGTATTCCAAGATATTTGTTTTCTTACTTTTTGCTTGCATGCTTTGTTTCCAGCTTCATTAGAACCAAATTCTTTATTTTTAAGGCTTTCACCAACATGCAATTTATTTAATAATACTTCATTAATTCTTCTTGTACAGATTTCACACTTTTGTAAGATTTCTAGGTAATTATCATTTCTTCTTTCATTTAAATTTAATAAGATATTTCTTCATTAAAAAAATTCCAAAATTTTTCATCATGTTTAGGATGAGAACCCCCTTCTGTTTACATGGAAACTTTCCTTCTCTATATAACAATACAACAAGAAAAATTTCCTTTCTCCCTGTATATATAATAATTTTTTCAGTCTACTTGAAAAATAAAAAGAAATATTACCTACTACTATGATAATTAATATGTAATTTGGTTATTATGTTGAACTCTCTTAAACCAAGTGCTGAAACTTTACCTTTCTTAGCATTTTTCACAAATCCTGTTTTTTTTAAATAACATATATGCAAATTCATGTCTTGAACATTTGTATGCTACATCTTACCATTTCTATAAGTTTATTTTCGGTTTATTCCCAATTATCATAGGGATCAAACCTATAATCCTGTTAAATGGTTATATTCATTCTTCACATTAAAGATTTACATAAAATCTTGTCAAATGGACTAACTTGAGAACATTACAACACCTTTAAAAAAAATGCAACATAAATGCTTTGATTTACCATATATATATACATACATATATGGTAATCTTATTGTTTAACTTATTAGCATTATAATCCTATGTCCTTCAATTAGCATTATCTACATATATATACAACTTTGGAATAACATAGTCTGTCTTATGAAATTTGTGCATACTATATACATTTAAAAAGAGTTAGGGTTATACAAAATTTATTTTCGTTATACAAAATTAAACTAGTTAAATCCTTATATGACATCATTGCGCATTAATCAACACTACAAACCTATTGAATTTACCCACGGTAATAAAGTTAACAGTTGTATGATCATCGTCCTTTGCAAGCTGAGTTGGAAACACATGGCAATAGTTAGGTGAAGATCTGTCGAGTTTTAATGAGAGTGGAAATATGGTAAGATCCTCGTTGTTTCTCCTTAATGAGTGTCCCCCGGATCCATCACCAGCTGGATGCGGTACCTGATCTTGGTTTCAACGACAATCGAGATTCTTATGATGTTTGTCCAAACACCTTGAGGCCATTCATTCCTCATGCACGGATTACTCTTTTTGTGTTTATCGAGCTCTCTTATGAATTGATGTGTTCTTACTTTGTGAAGTTTATACAGCGCGATGAGCCTTCATGTAGGCTTACTCTGCGCAATGTCTCATCGATTAGACTTGTTCTGCCTGAAGTGTTACTATGTGAATTTGTTTTGCGCACGGATTTCTTTTATGGGAAATCTTTTTTTTTTTTTGTAAGTAAGAAAGTTATATTAAGTATGGTGCCTGCTA